>MU225910.1:1162631-1199497 GCA_018584345.1 Thuja plicata
AGTTGATTGGTTCTCTCATGTATTTGGTCAACACTAGGCCAGATATAGCCTTTGCAGTTAACTCTCTTAGTCAGTTCATGGTTGAGCCAAAGAGAGTGCATTGGATAGCAGCAAAGCATGTGTTGCGCTATTTGTGAGGTACAGTCGAGTATGGGATTAGATATGCTCGAGGTGAAGGAATCAATTTGATAGGCTATACTGATGCAGATTGGGCAGGCATAACAACAGACAAAAAAGCACTTCAGGGTGTTGCTTTAGTTTGGGATCAAGAGTTGTCTCCTGGTTCAGTAGGAAGCATAAGTCTGTGGCTCTGAGTTCTACAAAGTTAGAATACATTGCAGCCAGCGTGGCGACGTGTGAAGTTATATGGCTTCAGAAGTTGCTAGTAGCCTTGTTTGGTCAGAAGGTTGAGACTACGGTGATACACTGTGACAATTAGAGTTGCATCAAGTTGACTGAGAATCCGGTGTTTCATGATAGGTCGAAACATATTGACATCAGGTATCACTTAATCAGGGATTGTTCAGCTATAGTTTACACCTACAGATCAACAGGTAGTAGACATTCTAACAAAGGCATTGAGGAAGGCAAAATTCATCTTCTTCAGAGATAAGTTGGGTGTCCTACAGAACAACTTCCTTGCTAAGAGAGAGTGTTAGTTGGTTAGCTTGGACAGCTGTCCCACCACTTGCTAACAATAATTAATTAATTATTAATTATTTGTTTGATTCCCCTAGGTGACAACTTGCAATTAATTTTTTGATTGGTTGTTGGGTTGTAATTTATCTCAGCCGTTGATTGAGAATTGATCTCGGCCGTTGGTTTACCAACAAGGGTAGTATAAAAGGGGGTCTAGGAGCATTTGGATCACATCACACCAACACAAAGTGAAGAGCATTTGCAGTGTTAGCAAATGAGTTTGCAGTGATAGCAAACAGTCTTGCAGTGTTAGCAAGGGCTCAGTGATAGTGTTGGGGATAACAGTGGAGGAATATCAGCAGGAGGAGTTAGGAGATTGTGTGAGTTCTGCCAGTGAGAGGCAAGAAATTTTGCATCTCTTAATTTGTTGAAGATTAATATATATTTCTCATCTGCAGGTTTTCCCTCCGAGGTTTTTCAAGAGACAATTGTCCAAAAATATTGTGTTTTTTGTGTTGCATATTTCTTTCCGTATTTTTATTGGTGAAGTTGCACTTGTGTTATTTTTCGATATAAACTGTGAATTTGTTTTCAGCAGTTAAATAATCTTTATAAGATAGGAGATTAATAATCAGCGACTACAATAGAATTTTCACAATATTTAAGTTTTCTATAAAAATCTGAGTTCTCTTTAAGGAATAAGAAAGACTTACGAATCTCCATTCAGATGCTTGCTTTGAGATTTAAATTTCGAAGTGTAAATAAATATTTCTTTTAATAATATTTTAAAGATAGCAAAATGTAAAAAAAAATTAATCTGCAATCTGTCGAACCATAGTGCAAGCTTTCTTGCTGGCCGAGTGGAGGAATCAGATCAGTTCTTTTCTCAGAGAGTTTATTTTTTAATTCAAGTAACCAAGAAAATAGGATATTATAACAATAAGTGTAATGAGGTCAAATTGGAGGTTGATGACATTAGAGTCTCGAAGATTTTTATCATTTCGAGTTAGCTTCTCATCGATAAATAGTGCTTTATATGAGAAGCAATTTTTTTGTATTCCCCTTTTAATGTTGATAAAATTGAAAAATTCATATATTGTGAAGTTTGCTTTTTGAGTATAGGTGTAGAATTGGTGAATTCAATAAGGATAATTCTGGTTTCAGAGTTGTCAATCTAAAAAAGTATACCCTTTTAAGGGTCGTGAGACAACTTGATAGAGCAATGGATTATTGTCCAATAATTTGGAGGATCTATGATTCAAGTTTTCAAGGAGGTCATAATTCAAAAATCAGAAATCCAAGTTGAGAGCTACACCTTTCTGAGCGTTACAAGGCAGCTTGATGAAGTTACACTTGGTTTAAGGTTTCGTTTTTCAAAAAAAAAAGTCTTCTAATTCAAAGTGGGAGGAATAAAGGCATAGCTGGGCAGCTCAATAGCCAATTTTAGAGGAATCTATTTTTCGGACAAGAGAGACAAATAGGAGATTACTTCGCCATTGAAAAGGAGGAGATAATCGGGTTGGGTGGGAGCTGGGCCCCTATTCATTGAACAAAAGACTTGTGAATGTAAATCTATTCTTGTATCAACTCGCAATAATATTATTATCATTTTCAGATTAATAACTTACAAATGTAGATATTATTTGATTTTTACAATATTTTTCATAATGACATCTTCCTCTGTATTGTTGTCAAATGCAGTCATTTTGCTTCGTGGCCATGATCAGCATTGTTATCTTGCACATTATGAGGTAGTTGTGAGACTTTCAATATCATACAACTTCAACTTAGCCCAGCTTCACAAAGGCAACAGCACCAGATTAACTGCTGGCTGAAACTACACTACCATACAAGAAGTTAAGTAAATGATAGAATGATTGCACAAGACTAATGAAATTGATTATATATTCAAAGGTAGGGTTCAATATAATGTAAGCAGAACAAGAAGGACCTAACTTAACCCAACAGTGAATGTGCTCTTCGAAGGGCCAACGATTGTCAGTTAAGACAACTGTTGATCTAACTCTTTCTAACCACCATGTAAATCACACTATCTAACGAAGTTGGATAGTACACAACTTAATAAAAAACAGAATGAAATCAGACACAACCCAAGTTGCTTATAATCACCATATAAGTCACACTACCTAATGAAGTCAGGTACAACTTAATCAACATAATGAATTGAGGTACAACACACATTTAGTTTATTATATGATGCTAACCATACATAACATGACGGACTACGTTTGAGTGTCTGCCACTACTTTCAAAAATATGAGATGGATAAATATTTGAGAAAGGTTGGATAGAGCTTAACAAAAGTTCCTTGATTATAATGATCTTTTTTATCAGGATAAAAAATGCCCCTGATTTATGAATATAGAAACAATTCGTGAGAAACTGGGAGGGTGGCAAATAATCTCATTAAAAGGGATCTGCATGGGAGGTAACCCTATTACGCTTCAAGAATCCGGCCTGAGACCCTTAACAAATAGCGATTCTGCCAGTAGTCAGCTTCCAAACAGCACTCTAAGAATCAATGCAAGTAGAGGGTCCAACGTCAAGTTCTTGAAGTCCATACTGAGGGAAATCGAGGGTGGTCTTTCTAATAGAGGAGAGCAAGCTAGAATGTCCTGGAGAAAGTGTGAAATGAAGATAAAAGCCTGTTATTTCATAACACAAGGAACTCCGTTCCTTTCCTTAAGATACTGATATTATTTCTAAACTGCAGGGACTAAAGATAGTTGTAGACTACCGCTATCAATGAGAGGGTTTAAACTCGACACCTGATCAAGATTTCCCAGCAACTCGCATTCTAAAATTCTATAAATCCATTTAACAATACAAAGGGCATGATGTGAATCATCCTGATATTTTGTAAGCATGACCTTAAGCTTAAATGTGGAAAATTTACACAATATTAAAGACAAAATTAAAAATACATGTTTTAGAATAGAACCCGTTACACAGGAAAATCATCTACAAAAGCCAACATTATTGTCACGTTAAAACTAATTATTAAACCTTTAATAGTCATACCAGATTATGTAGGAGTTAGTAATGTTAACTGAAATTCCAGAATAAAATTAAAAATAGGATTTTAATTAGTGAACTTTGCACGATCATGAGGAGTAGAATAGTCAATGCCAGAGCCAAGAGGAACGACTCCATGTGGATTAATAGAAGGGTGGCTTCCATAGTAGTGACGCTTGATGTGATCCATATTGACGGTACTTGAAATTCCTGGAATCTGGTAGATATCTTTTGTGTAATTGAAAAGATTGGGATATTCACGTATCATTTTCTTATTGCATTTGAAATGGACTACATACACCTGTAACACCACAAACATATAAGTGGCATTCATGGCATTTTTAAATACAACTAAAAAGGAGCTTAAAGACATAAATCAGAGAAACACTAAGTTGCAGAATATTTCGCCTTTTCCAACTTATTCATAAGTATTGTACATTGTAAAGCAATAGAATAAAATTAATGATCTACACACTCAAAAGGAACAAGAAAGATACCTCATCAAACCGGATAAGTGTTACAAACAAACGCACATCAGCCTCCGTGACAACACTTCCACAGATGTATTGTTGATTGCTTAAGATCTCCTCACATTTGTCAAGTGCATCAAACAATTCATTAAAAGCCTGTATAATCCATATGGAGAAAGTTAATTCTAATTTACAACAGTGGATGCCTGCAAGAAAATTTCAAAAGAGAATTTCGATTAAACCTGCTCATAAGGTCTTTGATCTGTAGCAAATCCACATCTGTAAACTCCATTATTTATTGGATTATATATCCAGTTATTAACTTCATCAATCTGGGTTTGCAGATGAGGTGGATAGAAGTCAACGTTTGGATTTTTAGCAATATCATTAAATTCAGTGTTCAGCATTCGAATGATTTCAGCGCTCTCATTGTTGACTATTGTTTTACCCTTCTTATCCCATAACACCTGCACATATGAGAAGCTAATTTGTGAGAGAACTGTGCAAAGATGATAGAAAACAACATATCATCACCACCAAAGCTATTGAAGAGATTTTGAAAGAAGAAAACTATTTTGAGAATTTGCACCGGAACAGTATATTTTCCAGAGTAATTGCTGCTAGCAAGTTCATATAATTCCCGTATGGTTTTGGCTCCATTTAAAATATCTGGTTTTGCAGCAGGATCTTCGTCTTCAGAATTTGGAAATGTCCAGCCAAAGTGGTCCTCGCCCTCTTTTGTCCTTTCCCATTTTGGTTTTACTGACTATTTAACAAAAATCGTTTTGAGTACTCAATCAAAGAAGTAATAATTTAATTGAAAAGCATCACACAATGTCATCAGAACAAGGAGTTACCGAGACACTAATAGCATCGTCCAGACCCTTCAATTTCAAAATGGCATAACACCTGGATGCCCAAGGACATGCATACGATATGTACAGGTGGTATCTACCAGACTCCGCATAGTATTCAGATGATTTATCCTTTGAAATGAAATTACGAAAAGTTGATGGAGTGCGTATGAACTCCCCATTATTTGACATTTCCTCCAATGAAGATCTAGCAGAAGACCCGACCATCTACATAAATTACAGTGGGTTCAATTAGGACCAAACTGAGTGATTATCATATTTCCTGCTCAACAATCATAAGGGTGGCTAGAGATAATTAATCAAATATCACCTAGGATTATGAAACAAATTCAGAGTTAAATAAAAAGATTAATTACTCAACAACTAATGTGTTAGAGGCATCTAGATGCACTGTACCTAAGTACTTAGGTATATCCAAGAACCTTAGGAAAGCTTGCATTTAAAATAGCCCATATAAAAACTTTAATCTGATAAGGAGAAAAGTTTACAATTTCAGTTTGACTGATCCAATTCATGGCTGTTTTGAAAACCATTGCATGTCAGTTCACATAAAAAAAAATGCAAAATATAGAGATTCTTTAAATCAACTTGACATGGAAGACACTGATTTGCAGTAAATGACCACATACTCAGGAGAGTAACTATCATTTCAAAAATTCTAACTATTCTTTTGCTGCTAGGTAACGGCAGTTAAAAAACACATTTAAAATATGTTAACTAACAAGGACAAAAGTTCCCAATTTCAGTTGGACTGATCCTATTCGTGGCTGTCTTGAAAATCATTGCATGCCAGTTCACATAATCTTTGTTGCAAAATATAGAGAATTTTTTAATGAACTCGTGATGGAATACATTGATTTACAGTCAGTGACACACATACTCGGGAGAGTCACTAATATTTGAAGAAATTTCACTCTTCTTTTATGCTAGGTAAACGGCAGTTGACAACATGTCCCATACTACAAAATTTGGACACATGGTGTTGAGTTTCTCCTGAAGAAATTAGAGAAAGCACACCTTTATTATAATATTAAAGTGAAATATTTGCATCAGTTGTGTCATTTGGCTGAATTTTGGAGGGAACGATCTACCTATCCTGGTCTGAATTCCAAAGTTTTCGTTGACGGAAATGTATCTAGGTCTAAGGTGCCTAGCACACTTGACCTGCACTTTCAACTCCTAATTTCAGTAACAAATTCTTGTCTGCCTCTCATTTCCAGATCTGTATTTCTGTCTTAGCTTACACTTCTATATCTTTTTTTTTATGCTGAATATTGTCAATTGTGCATCATTTTACCTAGTCATTACATATTCACGTCAAATCAAATCAAACACAAAAAGAAGAAATAATCATACACAACATTTGTCTCTCCTTTAGGACTGAAGTTGAATGATGTTGGCTATTTCCTCCAATGAATGATAGTGATTTGGGAATTAAGATCTTAGTTTATGTCTCTTGGCCAGGACCCCATTTCACTAACCAATGGATTTAGCACCTGAGAGTCCCCAAACATCACATTGCTCTGGCACTTTTCTGGAGTTCCTTGCAACCATGTTGGCTCCCACCAAAATGATCAATCACACGAATTCTCCACTGCTACCTATTCACAACTGCTGCTTTGCTCCTGTGCGATGAGTGGCTTCAGTCTTGTGTTGATGAGGACTATCTGTCCACGACTCACATGAATGGCCAAGCCACCATTGAAGTATTTTGGAGCAGAAGATTCTGCTACTAGGATTAAAACTCCTCCTCTAGTGTGACAACATGATCTGTTAGCATTGGGATGCCATCTTCTCAAGAAAGACCACTAATACCATGCGTTCCTCAATCTTCTCTTCTAAGATTTCTCCTCTTTTCACTCTGCATGTTTTTTCCACAATCCAATTCTAAAAAGTCCCAATTGATCCAACTTGAAGCTCCAGACCTATTACTTGAATCTCATGTTCTCGGTTTTATGCCCAACCATCTTCTATGGTCTGCAGTAACACTATACCAAGTTCTCAGGTTTGCGGTGCTGCCAACGTCAATATTCTGCCCAGCCAAGCCCTCCTCGGTGCTTCAACAGATGATAAAACAACTTGATCAGATTGTGTCTTCTCAAGAGTGCATCAAATGTCATGAGCATGTCGTACACATCATTGGATTTGTCTTGGTCCCAGTCACCATTAGTCCAAACTGCGGAGCTTAACTCTCCATGAATAGCACTGCCAAGTGCCAACAGTATCTCGGTTCCTGTACCTTATTGGGGCATTTTGACATGGCTCGAATACTAACTGATAGAAGGTGAAGAATAACTTATGAAAGAGAAATTGTTTCATCTTTGTAAGAGTTCTTTTCCTTCTGTCATATGATCAACTATAGATAGATCAAAAGAGATAGACAACCAACTTCATCTCTTCATTAAGTCTCATGTACGCAGTGTCTGGATTAATAAAATTTCTACTATGGTCCTCTATGTTTAATATGCTCATTTTTTAACATACTCTGTTTTTGAATTCTTGTTTTGCATTTCCTTTCACATATAATATATCTAAGTAGTAGCAATTTAGAGTATTGTCCACGAGATATCTCCTGGTATCCAAATCACTTGTTTAGAGAGATTGGATTCTGTCGCAATACTCAATATTTTCAGGTCCAACAATCACCACACCATTTTATGAACGGCTATATCTGGGATGTTACTGACATACTGCATTATATGATTTGAAATGTCTGATAAATAAAAGCCTCTACAACTGTACTCTAATTCCCTTTAACTCGTTGCTGCAACTATGCACTTGGACTCACACATTTCCACACCCACATCCTTGTACTTAACATGACTAACAGATGCAAAACCAGAATCCAAACTCATATAAAAAAGAACAGACATAATAGCACATGTGAGATGTAAGCAATGAGAAAGTTGTGATATTGATTGACATCATGTTAGTCCTGACGTGAGAATGCTTAAAATTAGCCTTTGCAACATCAATACTGAGATCTTTCTTTGACTTTGATCACCCAAGCCTTCTCATTAATGGGTTTTTCCCTCAATTATTAACTCCTTTGAAGCATCCTGAGTTTGCCAGTATATCCACCTATTCTTATTTAATATTTATCCCTGAAGCAATGATTGAAGGTGCCCTCTTCGAAGACTGAAGATACATTCCTTACCTTTGCTATGATGTTATTTAAATGCCAATCGGGGGTACATCACTTAAGCATACCTCTAAAAATTAATGACAAGTCTGCTTCCACAATTAAGCATCTCACCCATCATGAATGGCCGTCCTAAGACCCTTGACTGAGCCACTTAGCTTCAGCTGGGCTTTTGGTGCCCAGAGGAATATGAAGAGAAAGAGGCCTGAGAAACATCCTTCACTTCAAAGGATGCCACAAATCAGGAAAATGCTGTAATTAGAATTAGAAGCTCCATCAAAATTTAATTTTAAGGGAGGTTGATCTCATTTTACTAAAACCCTATTCCACTTCCTTCCCCGCTAAACTCATTGTCAGGGAGAAGATATTCCTGTAGGGGAGTTTAAGTGTGAATGTTGTGCACTGTAATCTCTGACAATCCAAGGTAATTTCTTTTTATTTGTTCCTCTCTGGCAGCAGTTTTCTTTCAGCAAGTTACAAAGCAAATAAATTCAAGCCCTTGCATCTCAAACTACAAATTATAACTAGACAAAGCTCCTACACCCAAACCTTCAAATTATTGAAATAAATGATACTTTAGATCAGTAAATTACTGACAGCTTATTGGTTTTCTTGGCACAAATATTTATTCAGGGTATGTACTGTTTTGCATGAGCATATTGGAAAGAAGTGACTCATTAAAATTTCAGATCATTGCAATATTATTATATACTTGAATTCCCATAATTCATTTGGCAAAATTATTCTGAAGATTTTAACAAGTAACAGGGTTGCAAGGCATGCTGGCCATTTCCCGACAAATATACTAGAGGTAAAAAAAATATCAAGTACATTTGGCCAAAATATTTGGGAAAAAAAAAATGTAGGATTTTTTCAATAAAACATCTCAAGACCCAGTAGAACTTCTTTGCATAAAATTTCCAGTTGAGAGTCAATTAAGGTATGTTGGGCAATGTTGATACCCTTTTTTGGCACTCCGTACCTTGGAGAAGACTCTCTCTTTGGGCACCTGTGGATGTTGGTGTTGCTGCTATTGTGAGGTCTGTTTACTCTTCCAGTCTATTGACATTTTTGTGAACCAGCTTCCTCCCTTTAGATACTTGTGTGCTCCACGTCACCTTCTAAGGAAAATGGTGCTAAATTGATCTGAGATAGATGGCATCACTGTCAATACATCCAAGCTACTTAGACCTCCTCTTGAATTTTCTCAGCTCCAAATTAGCTTTATATGCTGATAGTTTATTACAAGTTGTTGATGGGACCATTGTTCAAGCCCCCTATCTTCAACATTATTAGTCTCATGGTTTGATGATTACCTTTGTTGATTGTGGGTGTGCTCCCATCAGCTTTGCATTGAGAAAGACTACCATAATTTACATAGTGAAAGATTTTGCCACCTTTGTTCTCTTCAAGAGGTGGAGTCCAAGGAGCATTTTATTTTCCAATGTTAATCTACTGTGATGTCCAAGGACATACTATTTTTTATAACTTTAGGAAAATATTCTGGTGGTTCTCTATCTACTTTCTTTCGTTACCTTGATCAGATGTGCCTGGCCTTTTTCCTTCGTCAGGCCTCCAAGTTTGTGTGTATATCTCTCAATGGTAGTCCCAGACCTACCAAACTGATTACTTCTCTCAACACATCAGTGATGCAGGAGGTGTTAAGCACTCTTTCGTTACTAGTGATTAATGTACAGGAGGGGATAGATTGGTAAGGCATTGCTCATCCTTGCAATCTACCACTGCTGAGGCTCCAAAGCACCCCATCACTCACTCTAATGGTTGTGGCTCTATCTCTTCTCTACATCCAGGACCCTTTCTAACTTCTTTTCCAGCTTTCTTCCTACTACCAACAGCTCTTCAGCTTTCAATGTTAAAAGTGATCATATGCACAATTAACTCCTAGGTTTGTCCAGCCCAACCCCCTTAGTCCTGCACTTTTCCTGATAAGCATTCTCAGACTCTGCATTTATAATCCTACATCAATCAATGATAATATTGTTGGATCCTACAACACGTCCCTGAACACTTACACCTAAAGGATTTGGTTCCCCACCTGGGTGGTCTTCTCTGTTTCTATGGTTTTGCAGGGTCTTCTCTTACTGATGTATTTAGGTTATTCTTTTTAGGTTAACTGCTATGTTTATATTTTATTTTCTGGCTTTTTCATTCTTTCTTCATCGAGGGCTTCTTTCCCTTAGTCCTTTGCTATTGTCACAGCTGTACATTCCAGTTCCTTCAATTTATTTTCTGGTCATTCACAAACATTTCTTTCTTTCTTTCTCTGTATTTAATCTGTATGTCTCTGGTAAAAACATGGCTTGTTTTCTCAATATGGAGGTTTTTATTTTTTAGCTACCATGGTTGAAACTAAGAGTTCAAACTATGGCCCGCATGTTTATGCAAGTATAGCAATTATTTCTGAAAAACTATACGAAACAAAATATAAATCTACTATTACAAATAAAGCAGACTACTGACAAAATAGTATGCTAAACATATTTTAATGGGATAATGGACTGTCACTCAAGGGCTCAAACAATAAGCATACAAATTGACAATTCTGCACTACAAAACGTGTGCAGGAATATGAGCCAAAATGAGCAGATACATAATAAAATCATCTTTAATTTCATTAGAATGATATGCATCATGCATCATCGGCTTTGACGCTGAAATATAATTTCCTGATAGAGGCAACTCTGAAGCAATGGGTAAATCAGATGTATTCTCTTGTTACTTACCAAGAAGTGGTAAGCAGAAATATTTCTCATTCTTTACATAAACATTTTCCATTACCAACAAGGAGTGAATTGCAGAATTCCTGATGCAGGGCATCCACATCCACGTGGGTAGAAGAAAAATTAATTTTAAAAATTCAAATTCCCCCTCTTTTGCGTAGGAATTGAATGACCATTTATGAGAAGACTCTAAAATTAGTAACCATTGAATATGTAATGGTGCTGTCAGTAATGTATGGAAGAGGAGAGGGGAGTCTTAATGAATTTTTGGTGTCTTCTAGAGAGGGGTGCGTAAACATTTTTGGACGGGGCTGTGTTTTTCATTTTTGGCTGGCTTGTTTCCAGAAGTGTGGAGGCAGCATTTTGGGGATGCTGAGTATGTGTGAGGGAGTTTTTTTTTGGAAAAGTGTTTAGTTTTTTTTGGGAGGTCTGAGAACAGACCAGATTAGATCTTTTTTGAGGAGCCAACAGATCTGGCTCGCTGCTTTGTAAAATCATTTATGTTTTCAATAAGACTTTGAATGAATTTGTTTGTATAAATTGATGTTTCAATCTATCTAATTCTCTGCTATATTTCAGATTTGAATGCATGTTTCAAGTGCTGGTTGTGGCAGGTTTGTGTGAGTACATCCCATTGCATCAGTGGTATTAGAGCCAGAAGATTTTGAGTGTACAGACAGATTCGCTGGAGGGACGCAATTTGCACCAGGATCAAGCTTGTGGGTGTTGTGAAAATGGATGCAAGAAGAGCCCCACGTGGTTGGGGTAGAGTTGGAGCTAGAAGTGGAGGAAGAAATCCTCCAAATGTTCCCCGTATTGATAATTTTAGAGCCCTCAGTAGGTAGGTTGAAGCCATACAAGAAGTAATCAGAAGAGGGTTTGCTCAGAGGAGAGCACTTGAAAGTGAAGATGATGAGATTGGAGAAACTTCAGAAGAAGAAGAAAATGCTGAAGATGAAGCAGAAAGAGCAGCTCTAAATGATCCTCTTGTTAAAGCACTGATGAGGACCGGGAAAAGGCCAAAGTTGTAAGTTCCTTTCTTGAATGGGAACCTTGATCCAGAAGAATTAATAGACTGGATATATGATATGGAAGAGTACTTCAAGTTTGAAGAAATAGAGGATCCAGACAAAGTGAGGTTTGCTAAAACCAAACTAAAAGGACATGCTAAAATTTGGTGGAAGGTGGTACAAATTGGAAGAGGAAGAAGAGGAAAAAGTAAGATTTGCAAATGGGATAAAATGGTGAAAATGATGTAGAGACAATTTATTCCTATTGATTATGAGTTGGATTCGTTGATGAAAATGCAAAGCTTGAAACAAGGAAGTAGGGTGGTGAGAGAGTATATGGAGGAATTTCACAAATTCTAATCAGAATAGACCATTTTGAAGCAAACAATGAGAAAATAGCTCATTACATCAATGGGTTAAGACCGAGTGTTAAAGAAGAGTTGGATGTAATAAGAATTTATACGATGCGGGATGCATTTCAATTTACCAGTGTACCCCGGGGATGCGTCCCCCCCCAAAATCCCCAATGTCCCCGAGACGGGGACGCACCGGGGATGAGGGGACGCTGTTCCCGCATTTTCGGCGGTGCCACCCATCCGCTGCCATTCTGTCGGGGACATG
Organism: Thuja plicata; assembly: GCA_018584345.1. Lineage (NCBI taxonomy): Eukaryota > Viridiplantae > Streptophyta > Pinopsida > Cupressales > Cupressaceae > Thuja > Thuja plicata. Next base: position 1,175,166 of record MU225910.1, read on the forward strand.
GGGACCTCCCGGCGTCTCCCTTCGGGAGACAGGGGACTCAAAAGAGTCCCCGAAGGAGACAGGGGACTCAAAAGAGTCCCTCTCGGGGACGGGGGGACGCAAAAGAGTCCCCTGAAGAGGCCTCCTTCACTACATTTTGGGCCTTAGCATTTTGATTTTGTAGCTTGTACTTGTTTTGATATTCATATCATGCTACTCGGTGTAATCTTCTGATTTTTATGATTAGATAGTGATACTCAGTGCTCATAATATTGATATATCATATCTATTATAAATTTATATAATAGAAGTTTAGAACTCTTCCATTTGCTGATTCGACTATTTATAATTCTATTGTTCAAACTTCAATGCAATGTTCAACTATTTACTTTTAGTAATTCTAGTTTACTATTTTACAATCACTGACAACTGTTTTACATCTTTACGTCTTATATTGTTATACATCTTTTCATAACTAGCATTTTAAGTACCACATGTATAGTATATACACCCCCTCCCCCTCCAGTCCCCCGCCGTCGTCCCCAAATTGAGGCCCCTTTGTCCCCCTTGCTCGGAAACCTGTCCCCCCGTCCCCTAGGGCGGTGTAACTATGCAATTTACTAAAAAATTTGAAGAAAAGATAAACGAAAGATTTGAAAGTAAACAAAAGAGAAGAGGCCAAGATAAAAAGAGGGGAAATCATATGGAGATTGGGAGAAAGACTCAAATTTGAAAAATCAGAAGAATGAAAACCATGACAGCAATAAAATCAAAGGAATAATGATTCATACCCCAGCGAATAAGATTCCAGAGGAAGAGGAAGATCAGGTAGAGGGTTTGGAAGAGGAAATTACAAGATAATTTGTTTTAAATGTGGAGGACACAAAGCATATGATGTCTAGAAGATGGAAACACAAGAGGAAGAAATGAAGGAAAAGGCAAGAGTCGCAAATGTTAATGAGAAAGTTGAATCTTCACAATCAGAGGATGTTGAAAATGGAGAAGTGCTAGTTACAAGGAGAGTCATGTTGAATGAACCAGTTCAAAGAAAGAACCTGTTTAGAACATGATGAAAGTGTCGTGACTAGGTATGCAATGCCATTATTGATGGTGGAAGTACAAACAATCTTGTTTCAGAAGAAATGATAAGCAAGTTACAGTTAGAAAGAAGAAGACATCCACATCCATATCAGATTGCTTGGTTGCAGGATGATCAAAAAGTTTTGGTGAGTGAACAATGTTTAATTAAATTTAAGATAGGAGATTACCATGATGAAATCTTATGTGATATTATGCCAATGAATGTTTGTCATATGTTATTGGGAAGGCCATGGCAGTTTGACAAGAAGATAATGCACGATGGTTATGCAAACACACACATGTTGTTGAAGGATGGAGTTCGACACAAGTTGAAACCCTTGAATAAGAATGATGAAAAGGTGTGTAAGAACATTGGTAAATACTTTGTTAATGGAGTTAAAGAGTTAGTTATAGAGGATAAAGATGAAGATTATGAATTTCTCATGCTAGTTGCGGCAGTTCTGATTGCATTTCAGAAACGTAGAATGATAGCTCCAGTGGAGAAGCAAAAAGAAGTAAAATCTAATTTTTGTGAGAATATTGTTGAATCTGATTTGTTTAAGGGTGATAATATTGGTATAGGAGAGAATGTTGAGGCAACTAATCTATTGAAAGATGGAGTTATAAATGAAGACAAATATGGACAAGTGAAGGGTGGATTGAGTAACAATCTCGTACTTGAAAAAGAGATCGTTGAAGTTGAGGGTTTTGAAATTAATAGTTTGTTGCAGGATGGGAAAGAAGGTTCCCTTGGTTTTGTTTCTAACAATGATGTGGACGCAGAAGAGGAAAATTTTGCAGCAAAACAGTGCCTTTTGAAAGGCATGAATAAAGAAGAACGCAATGTTGCAAAAGAGGAAGATGATGGACAAATTGTTGCAGCAGTGTCAAAGAAAGAGGAAATGCATAAATTTGATTATTTTACGGAAGAGGATGACGTTCAAGCTTATGATTATCCAGAGTTTCCTAGTGCATGTTGGTGGGAGTTGGATTATGTGAAAAGAGGGAGAAAGAGAGGAAAGATGAAGGATGGAAGAGACATCAAATTGCAGAGGAAACTGAAAAAGCATATTGAGACAGATAAGACAGAGAAGTGGATTCAGAACAAGCATAGGACTTATAAATGTTAATGAGTTTCACTCATGAAACATTTCAATCTACCATGGGTGTCTGATGTAGGGCATCCACATCCATGTGGGTAGAAGAAAAATTAATTTTAAAAATTCAAATTCCCCCTCTTTTGCATAGGAATTGAATTACCATTTATGAGAAGACTCAAAAACTAGTAACCATTGAATATGTAATGGTGCTGTCAGTAACGTATGGGAGAGGAGAGGGGAGTTTTACTGAATTTTTGGTGTCTTCTAGAGAGGGGTGCGTAAACATTTTTGGGGTGGGCTGTGTTTTTCATTTTTGGCAGGCTTGTTTCCAGAAGTGTGGGGGCAGCATCTTGGGGATGCTGAGTGTGTGTGAGAGTATTTTTTTGGAAAAGTTTTTAGCTTTTTTTGGGGAGGTCTGAGAACAGACCAGACTAGATCTGTTTTGAGAAGCCAACAGATTTGGCTCGCTGCTTTGTAAAATTATTTATGTTTTCAATAAGACTTTGAATGAATTCGTTTGTATAAATTGATGTTTCAATCTATCTAATTTCTCCTATATTTCAGATTTGTATGCATGTTTGGAGTGCTGGTTGTGACAGGTTGGTGTGAGTACATCCCATTGCATCAATTCTAGTAATTAATCTAGTCCCAGCCAAAGAACCTGTCAAACCTAATTCACAATGTACGCTATAGGTATAAACTCACTCTGTAAGTACAAAAACGCGCCTGTAAAGCCAATCTTTTGCAACCACTACCAACCCTTCCGCATTTGGTCAAATTTGGAAAGAACAATAGCGGATAAGATTTACTTGCAAACATTAGTCCTGTGCGCCAAACAAAACAGCATTAGCAATCATTATTAACACATCCACATGTATACACAATTCATACAAGACCATGATATGCTGTTCAAATCAACTGAGAGTAAAAATCAAGTGTGATTCAGCTCGAAACATCTCAGCTCACTTAGAACCAAATGTTTATATATCGACACGGTTACTACCAAAGCAAGCTCTTGTTCTCAATCCCAAAGAAGCCCAATGGAGCATATAGCATATAGTTCAATGAAACTAAAATAGGTGATACTCTTTCCCAAGCACGGCAAAGTGGGGAGGAAGTTTCTAATTTTACTGGTATTGATATCAAATGGACCAGGTTTCACAAAACATGCATCCCGCTATTGGGGATATTACTACAAATGTACAAGAAAATGATCAGCAACAGTTTCAGATGCATATATGGGTTTCTGTTACTAGAGGCACTGCCAATTGTGAAGGGCAATTGGATCTGGAGAACTAATTTTCCGGGTGCATTGACCTGAGACAATTGATATTATACCATTTTGCAGGGCTTAAATGATTCCTCCTATAACCGGGTTAATTCCTGGGTCATCAAGATCCCCTGATATCCATGACATATACATATTCCATGCTAGAGAATTTCTTACAGCTGAGCTTTGTACCTGGAGTCATAATGTATAAGTTAGCAATTAAGCCCTGAGCCTCACCACTTATATATCAGATCGCTACACCAAAGTTCAATCCCGTACCTGAAACAACATATCGCTTCTTACAGGAAAATCGGGAATCATATCGCTTCTTAAAGGAAAAATTAAAATCTAAACCCCAACTGAGAATCCAGTTATAACCGTCAATTTCTGTCAAAATTAAACGCGATGCAATATAAACATAGTACCGCAATTATAACATGCCTACAAATCAAAATGATCAAACATAACCATGTAGATCTTAATGAAATCATGATGGATTTTCATTTGAAGAGTAAGAACACAAGTAGACAGTTCCATTGCAGGCCGATACTGCAGAAAATCATGTTAAACTAGATATTAGTACAAAATAGAGCAAATGGTTGAGAAAGTTACCTTGCTGCAGCTCTCCTTCCAAGCAATTAAAAGTATGTTGATCCAAGATGAGATGCGTTCAAATACTGCAAGATCGTATATTTTTAAAATATCTGAAGTCAGTGGGAGAGTCCTGTTTGTGACAATCACTCCCACATGCCATGAGAATGAATAAATCCATTTGATTTCTGTATTTTTTAAAACAAAACTTAAAAGTTGACAATGCTAATCCTGCGCTTTGATAGTGGACGTGATGTGAGATCGATCTTTCTTTTCTCTTTCTTTTTGGAGTTGAATACTGGTTTATTCATTTTTTATTTCATTTTATAAATTAATGGTTTCCATCCGTGATTTATAATAATTTTGTATGGAAGCTGGTAAATGGTATGATCTATTTTTAAATATTAATATTATTTATCATTAAAATATTAAATATTATGATTATGTTTTGATTTAAAATGTGAATATAAAATTGATGCAAATTTAAAACTTCAAAAGTCTAAATCTTATATATTTTCTTTTTGTCATTACAATCAATTAGAGTCGGAATTGTCCAATTACATGCTACAACAAATGTGTTAAAGGTTAATTTTGATAGGAATGAATTGTAAGATTAAATGAAAATTCAAATACAAGCCTAGATTTAGATGAATAAAGACAAGTTATAGAAGGAGATATTCTAAAAAATCATCCACTTCAATAATCAAAGAACAAATTTGACAAAAAATTTGAACAAGTATTTACTTCTTTGTATGTGGACGAGTTGCAAAATTGTTATTGACTATTAGACCATTGAATCAAGTGATCTTTAAGTAAAGTGTATATGAGTTATGTGCAAAGCAACAAATTATGTAAAATGCAAATGTTATGAACATATAAGCCTACTCAACTGCCAGCACAACCTGTCCCTAATCCTAGCAACAAGCCACAACAACACCCTGTTTATTCTGCCGACCCAAATCAATATCCTGCATATGTTGTTGGCGTAAGTGATATACATCTTAGATAAGGTACAACTTTGCCAACACCTTCTTCCCTAGTCATAATTGAATTACCTACAAAAGGGGAAGAGCATGATAGTCTTCTTAGCCCACATGTTCAACCAAGTCAAATAAATGAGTTAGAGATGCCCCAAAAACATGATACATTGCCTCTATTTCCTCAATGGTTAGAGATGTAAGTGACAAAGCAAAAAGAGGAACCAACATTTGATTTCATAGACCAACTAAAACATGGTTGTGTTAATATCCCTTTATTCCAATCCATAAAGGATGTCCCAATTTACAACAAAGCCATCAAAGAGGCTTGTCTAAAGAAACCCAAAAGGAAGAAAAAGGACCCACAAATAGTTGTAGTAGGTCAGTTAGCAAATATTATACTTGGAAAGGTGACTATCCCTTAAGTAATCCGACCCTAGTAGTCTTGTGGTTGGGGTTATTACCAATGGAATCCAAGTCCAAAATGTCTTAATAGATCTAGGCACAAATATCAATGTGATGACAAAAGATATCATGCAACGTCTCAATATCACTAATTTAAGACCTACACCTACTATCCTACAATTAGCATATAGTTCTACTGTTAGATCCGATGACCTGATAAAGGACCTTCTAGTAACCTTGGATTCTTGGGAATACCTAGCTGACTTTATGATTCTTTCTCCTAAAACTGTGGGAGGATATCCTATTATTTTGGATAGACTGTAGTTGGCTACGACAGATGCCTTTATAGGCTGTAGGTCAAGAGACATGACCATTTATGATGACATAATTACTAAAAGGATTGCTCTTTATCCTCTAGAACAGTCTCATCATGATTTAGGACAACTTGTGTGGCCAAATATTGGGGAGGAATCACATAGCTTATGGTGATAAATAGGGATCCTTTCCTACACTCCAAGAGGAGGATGAAGTACTCTCCAATATCATTCATAATTATTATGAAGTTGATGAGAAACCAATTAGTTGTCCATCAAGTCTTGCATGTCCATTGCATACCATACTTCCTCCTTCCTATTCACCCAACTTTCCTGCAACCGAAGATCTGGTTCATACACTTATGTCGCATGAAGTGCAAATGCCATGGTTTAGTGAAGCATCTATAATTGAATTGATTAAGCAAGTGGAGGTTTCACTAGATAAATGTTTGAACATTAATAATAAAATCAATCAAGAACAACATATGTCTTTGATAAAATTGCTTAAGTATCACTAGCAAGCATTTGCATGGGATTACCATGACATGAAGGGTTTGGATCCTAAGTTGTGTACCCATAGACTCTATATCAAAGAATATTGTAGACCTGTTAGGAAACCACATAGGAGGATTAACCCTACATTAAGAGAGATAGTAAAGGGAGAATTTTAGAAGTTACTAGATGTAGGATTTATTTACCCAATTTGTGATAGTCAATGGGTATAACCTCTTGTTATGGTTCCTAAAAGGGGAGGAAAGTGGAGAGTATGTGTAGATTATAGAGAACTTAATGCTACAACTAGGAAAGATCATTTTTCACTCCCTTCATAAACCAAGTGTTGGATTCTCTAGCAGGTAAGCAATTATTTTCATTCTTAGATGGGTTTAGTGGATATAACCAAATAAGGATTTCACATGAGGACCAAGAGAAGACAACATTTACATATCCATGGGGAACCTATGCCTACTCTATACTTCCATTTGAATTATGCAATGCTTGAGCTATATTTCAGAGAGCAGTCATAAGTATGTTCTCTAATCTCTCACATGGCTGCATGGAAATCTATATGGATGATTTTATAAGCTATGGTGTCACTTTTGAGGAAGCATTAGAAACTTATAAAAAAATTTACAAAGGTGTGAAGATCATAATCTATCCTTGAACAGTGAAGTGTTTTATAATGATGTGGTAAGGAGTAGTGCTTGGCCATTACATTTCACAAGCAGTTATTCAAGTTGACCCAACTAAGATTGAGGTAATTCTCAACCTTTCTATTCTTGTTAAGCATAAGTATTTTAGAAGTTTCTTGGGACATGCAAGCTATTACTGGCAGTTTATAAAGATTTCAACAATATGGCAAGCTTGTTATATAATCTATTGACAAAAGATGCTTACTTCCAATGGACACCATAATGTGAGAAATCTTTCTATGGCTTAAAGACAACCCTATCTCAAGTACCTATTCTTAAAGGACCTAATTGGGAACTTCCCTTCCATGTCCATACTAATTCATAGTATTATGCTATTGCAGTTGTCTTGGGGCAGAAAGAAACAATTGTGGGGGCTGCAATTTACTTCATCAACAAAAACCTACAAGGACTGGAATTCAACTATACAGTCATAGAAAAATCAATCTTAGCAATCATATACGCACTCAATAAATTTAGGCATTATGTTATTGGTTATCAAATCTTTGTTCATACAGATCATGCAACTATTAAATATCTCATGGACAAGCCTTCAATCACACATAGATTGACAAGATGGTTATTGTTGATGCAGGAATTTGATATTACCATTGTTGATAAACCAGGAAAAGCAAATGTGGTAGCAAATGATTGACAAGCAAGGAGGATCCACAAGTGTGTATCAAGAAATACCTTCATAGGATTAGTTCAATAAATTCAACTCAAAAACATGAAAGATGTAAGCAAATTAGAACTTTGAATTGAAGAAATCGATAAACATCCTATGGTTCTATAGTTAGAAGGACAATATCAATGCTCTCACATTTTCAAAGCATTCCTAAAGTGACAACCTCTAAAATGAGAGTGCTAAATGATCTATATGATGTAAATTGTGCCTAAAATGTGATGAATTATGATGTTAAATGAGTCTAATTATGCTATTGAATTCAAATTAATCGAAACAATGGATGTAGATTTGACTATAATGATGATGCAAATGATAGTGGATGTAAAGTGGTGGTTTTCATTGAGAAATCCATTCTATTTATAGGATTTTCCCTAGGCTAGGGGGTAGAGTGAGTTAACCACGATTAGAGGAGAGAGGTTGAGTTGTGTTTCAAATAGGGGGACAAGATGAAAAAATGGGTGGTGAGGATAGAAAAGGGTAAATGAGTGGCTAAGATAGAAAAGCTTGGAGTGATCCATGTGTTATCCATCCTCTCTTCTCATTGGCTAATTGATTTTTGTCCCCTTTGTTCAAAATAGAAATTAATTAATTCAAACTATTAATTAAATTAGCCATGTGGGAGAATTAGATGGGTTGGATTTGATTTTATTTAATTAAACTATATAACTAATTGATTAAATTAATTACATAGTTTAATTAATCCATTTTGGCTTGTATTTAATTAATTAATGTCTTTGTTAATTAATCCATGATGTTGACTTGATTATACCACTTTGACTTTGGTTGACCAAATTAGAGTGTCTATAAATGTCCCTCTTTGAAGCAATGTGTGAAGCATGTTGTTTCAAAGAATACTCGATGTTTGATTCCCTGATGTTCAATATGATGTCCAATTTTGATGTAGATAATGATGCTTAATTCGATGCCTGATACTGATTTGATGTTTGATGTAGAAATTTGATGCATATTTGATGTTAGATACTGATTTGATGCTTGATACAAATTTGATAATTATGCCACCTCAATACGAATCCCTAATGAAAATTTCAGCTCAATTTTGATGCCCCATTGATGATTTTGAAAATTTAATGTTTAATGCTCTTGATTGCAAAAATACTCTGATTAAGATTATATGGTATTCATATGATGGATACCCCCTCGGGGAATGATCAAAATTGATGTTGGAAAAAGTTGATGGAATATCGTGATTTGAAAATTTGTGAAAATTTAGGATAAAGTTACAATTTTAATGCGTTTCTTGATAATGACCAATTTGTACAAATGCCCCAAGTACAAAAAGTTTGATTAAAAAGGATGATTAGGTGAAAACATGGAAAAAAATACCCCTAAAAATGCACTTCGAGGATATATAAGGGTGAAAATTGCTTGTTACCCCTACCATTTGCTCATTTTACCCTCCCAGAACAATTTTTACCCCTCAATTGTAGCGATGGTTGTGTCAATTTGGGAGCACATGTTCGAGTGAGGTCGCCGATTCCAGCGCCCAACAGACTACGGACCTCTGGTATGTCTCAATATCCTCTCTCTATTGTCAATTTTTGAATTTATTTGCTCATTTTTAGATTTTAGTGTAGATTCAGGTATGTTTTTAATGTTTTCCTTAGTTTTAGTGCATACAAAGTTAGTTTTAGCATGTCCGCGATTTCTTATAGAGCGTCGCCAAGTGAGATGTAGAATGTAAGACCAAATTCCCTAGTTGTAAAGTAGCGCGTAGGGTAGGATAAAAGAGCGTGTAGCATAATGAAATGCAAAAAATAGCAATTTTATAGTCCATCCACAAATAGTTTTAGCGTGTGTCATTTTTGTAGCACGTAGGCATGAATATAACATGTATGATATAAAATTGTAGCGCACATGATTTGTGACGTGTACCACTTGATAAAGTAGTGCATAGGCATGATTTTGCAGATTTTTCAATTTTGTCAACCTGATTGATGTAATGATGAACTCGACTTGTGATTGCAAGGATAAATGTATGATGTTGCTTGATAATGTTATGAAAAATGCCATGTTTTTGATGTCACTTAGATCATGTTTTTGATTTCATGTAAATATCAATCATGATAGGTCGATATAATAGATTGATTTTCCCTTCTCAAGATCTAGAGTTAGGAAAGTTGATATGCACATGATGAGCAAGTATATAATAGGATTACTTGATTTGATTGACTTTAGATGATTTAGATTAACGATGATGACTGATTGATATACACTTTGATTTCCAAAACAAGTTTCCTTTCAGAATTTGCAGGTGAGAGGCCCGTACCCTTGGCCATTTGATTTGATTCCAGATTTATTAGGTCATGAATGACGAGTGATAGGTTGTTGTGGATTATGGTTTCTTCTTGAGATGCCCCAGTTCTGTGTGAACATGGGATTACTGACTGTTGTGGACGAGCGTTGGCACTTGGACCGCAATACCTTTCATTTACTGATGTGTGAGATGACCATCACCCCTGAGGAGGTCTAAAGGATATTATGTATCATAGTGATGGGTGAGCTTGTCTATTATGATCAGGTATATGATGGAGAGGACTGTCGTAGAATCTTTGCAAATCCTACTATTGGTAATGATAGCATTCCTTGGGTACAATTGTTGGCATATGATCCCTTTCCCACAGTACTTTCCAGACTGATTGGAGGATTTCTAATTCTGGACAGACATGGGCATGGTTTCGCGATAGGCTGGGGTCAGATCATAGATGATATGATTGCTCAGCCGCACAGATTTTCTTGGGGTTCCTGCATATTAGCGCAGTTATATCATGATCTTCATCATGTGGTATACAGACATAATGCTTCTTTTTTTGCTAGTTCCGTGTTACTACAGATTTGGACTTGGAAGCACCTCCCGATCACAAGACTTATTTCTATGAGGGCTCAGACTCCTGATTGGCCATTCATATTTATATATACTAGATTGATTGTCCAACCTCATATGGACAGGCTGGCTTATTGGCTTCGAATGATAGATGATATGGATCAGGTATGCTAGCATTCTTATTTAGGTTGTGAGGCATGGGCGGAGGATGATTGAGAGATGCCATATATGTTTATGCCTCGGTGGTTGATCAGACATGTACCCCTAGTACTAGATAGATTCTATTGTATGAGGGTGATGAGAGAGTTTGGCAAGACACAAGGTACGCCACTGGGGCTAGCTCTTTATGCCCGCGTACAATCAAAGAGATCATTATGGGTTCCTCAGGTGGAGTTTAGAGTTACTCGTGATGCGGTTTTGGGTATTACCCTGCACCATGGGATTATAGAGAGGGTGTTGTTGATGCAGGTGTGACACCTGAGTATGCTCATTGGTTTCTATAATATCCATTTCCTAGATTCACTGATCCAGTAGAGTCGATTCCTGATATTGTAGAGAGATATCCTGAGGATGGAGATGATGCTGGTGACGGGGATGGTAATAGTGATGGGAGAGGACAAAGGTGGAGGAGGAGAGATCGGGTCAAAGGGGGGAGAGCTGGAGGGAGGATTGTCCGAGGGAGAGGGGGAGTTTTTATCTGTCCTCCTAGAGGTAGAGGTAGAGGTAGAGGTGGAGGTTGGAGTGGTGGATGAGGTGGAGGTAGGGATGGTGGGAGAGATGATGGTAGGGATGTAGGTTGTGGTGGTGGAGATGATGGAAATGGTATAGGGAAAGTTAGGATGAGAGGAGGAGGTGTAGTGATGCCACCAAGACCACTTCATGTAGCAGGGTGGGGTCGACATGGTCCTTGAGTGGGTAGATAGGTAGTGCAGCCTCAGGCCCTTATTGCGCTAGCATATACATCGGCGCTAGAATCCCCTAGCCAGGATATTCAGGTATTACAGGCTAGTGTATCTGTGATTCAGAGTCAGTTGGCCTAGGTTTCTAGTGTGATGTAGAGTTTGTTGATTGCGATATCAAAATTTAATAGGGACAGAGTTCACAGACACATAGGGTCATAGCTCACAAATTGGCACACAGATGGCCCCTCCTTCTAGCTCTCAGTTTCTGACATAGATAGTTCCTCCTCCTAGTCATACACATATAACTAACACTAGTAAGGCAAAGGTCACATAGATGGAATATACTAGGCAGGATCCCCTGACAGATACTGGTGGGGATACAGGGACAGGTCATGCCCTAAGTTGATATATATGATTGGTGATTCCACTCTTTTATTTATCTTGATGTTTCTTTATCAGACATTTGATGTATGTTCTTTGATTATGTAATTTCATGGACATTGTTAGACATTTGATATCTCTTGATATGTAGTCATTTGATGGACTTTGATAGATATTTGATAGATTCTGACTTTTGATAGCTTATCTTTCCTTTGATGTCATGATATATTGGACTTGATGATTTTTGAGATGATCTATATATTAATTTATCTCTAGATGATTCAATCTATATGATTTTGCTTGATTTATGTATCTATGCACATGTATGGATGCACTTAGATGTTTAAATGTAATACAATCTTATAATGTAATTTTTTTTATGACATGTTTAAGTATTAATGATCCTAGATACTTCATGATGCAATGATAGATAGTAATGATGCCATGATGTAACGATTAATCACTACAACATTTGGGGTCAAATTTCGATGCCAATTTGCGACGACACTACCATTTGTGTGTGATTTGGAGTCATCAAAAATTATTTTGTCACTGGTTTGCATACCTGAATCAGAGTTCCCTAAAGAACTTGCTTGCAAATTACAGACCTTATGCAAACCACCATTTTTTCTATTGGAGGGAGAGCACCTATCCACACATTCACTAGGTATATGCATACCTTGAGCAACTGAAAGACCATCCTAAAATGATTCAGTAAAGGATTCAGAATCTGAAACAAATTCACAATCCACATAATAATCCCAATCAGTACTCAAAATTATGCCAGGAAATTCTTCATCCTTTGAGTCTGGAAATACACCGATGCTTTCATCATCTGATCTATCATATTCAATTTTGTTGTGGCCTAGTGACATAGAAGTACAAGGAGAATCAGAAGCACACATGTCAAAATTGGGATCATCCGATTCATAATCTCTACCAAAATCAATGTGTGTTGGATGTAAGAACTCTGAGCTATCCCCACCTGAATATCTGAGATATTCACAAGTCAATAACTCAGAAATTTGTCCACTATGAAGTGAACCATTGTCATCTCTTTCATCCATTTATGATATGAAGACATGAGCAACATTTTCATTTATACCATCATATTCTTGTTGGCTACACATATCTTCTTCCTTATACTGAGAAGGATCAAATTCATGATTGCAAGAGACATCATCCCCACTGGACCTATCTTTGTTATTTTGGTTTTCATCATTCTGAGAAACAATATCACTAAGCACAACCTCATGTGCAATCTCAGACTTTAAATTTTCAACATTTTCTATCCATTTCCTGGCAGACACAACATATTCTACCCTCAAGGAGACTGGCCAATAGATTGAATCAGGAAAACAAAGTTCCACAAATAAACTAGCCCAAACAAACTCTTGAGGACAAAAAAGAATAATATGATCCTCTACTGCAACATAAAACCTCATAAAAAATAAGTGCAGATTCTCCCACCATTTTTCTCATGTTATTCCTTAGTAACAAAATAACTTGTTCTTGCAGCTCTTGTTCTAAAATTTTGTTGTCTGCAAGAACCTCTTCAAAATCTAGCATAGATCCTCCAAAATTGGACATAGCAGAATCTCTAACCTCTATGTCCTCCATTTTTGAACTAATACATGCTCCCACTTGATTTTTCAAAATGAAATTTTAACCTTGAAGCATGCAAACCTCTAACCACACCTTGTTCCTTTCCTTAGTGCTTCAATCACTTATTAAGGAAATAATTTTATAACCTTGAAACATAAAATACCTGGATGTATTGGACTAGCTGCAAAAAATACTTGATCTAAAAACACCCTCAAATAACCTTTCAAAACTTTGATAGAGTCGCCACCTCTTTGCAAAGGACAAATTTGAATCAGCTGAGATCTTTTTACCCCAATCTGAACTTCTTTCAAACCAACAAAATCTCAACACATCCCACAAATAGGGTCTCATATAGATCCCTCCCTTAACTATGTTTTAGTCATAAGAGCCCAAACATCTGCCTAATCATCACTGCAAGTCCACTTTCTTGTTCCTTTGTAACCTTTCTTCAATCATGCACATTGGTGGAAATTAGAGAACTCAGAGTCGCTACTCACCACTTGTGAGATAGTATAAATATATATTTAAAGAACTTGGACTTTCAGACACTGTTACAATGACAAACCAAACAAACCTTGGCTCACTTTGAATAAGAGGAATACTTCTTTGTAGCATATGACTCTATACCAACCATAGCACACTGGGATAGATTTTGACTAAATAGAGAACAAAGCTCTCTTATCCCCAAATGAGTTTATATGTTGTTCTTGACTCTTGGATTGATTCATCAAATTCTCCAATAGAGTCGCCACTTCTGTTGGTGACTCGGATGGGTCAAATGATATGAATAGTAGATCTTCAAATTTTTTTGAAGAGTTTTAACAAAGTTTAACTTCTCTTTCCCCAGTAGATTCTCCATTTTTTTGGTGACTCAGGTGGGTTAAATCATATGAATAGTAGATCTTTAGAGTTTTTTGAAGAGTTTTAACAAATTTTTACCTCTCTTTCCCTAATAGAGTCGTCATTTTGTTAGTTATTTTTCTTGCACTCTCCTTTCCTAGATGAGATTCTTAGACCAAGTGTGGGATTGCAAATCTAGGACACAAAGTCAATATCCTTAGCAGAAAGGAGACACTTTGAGTTCCACATCACTAAGGTGAGCACTACCTAATCTGCACACACATAACCTCTTTGTGACAAACAATAGCTTGCAGATACATAAATATGGAATAGTTTTCAAACCTTTAGGTAACATATACCTCAGTGTTTTACCAAATCTCATGCAATATCCCACTTGCATGAAGTATGTCTGAAAACTAGAACTGCTCTAACTCTTCCAAACAACATGAAAGGGAAATTATTTTCAATTATGTTTTGATTAATGGGTCTCTGAAATACCCCAGATCTCTCATAGACCAGTGCCTTATCCAATGGGCAACAAAGTCAAATATAACATTGCAAATAATATTATGGATAAAGAAGACAACACAGTCTAATATGTCTAATGCCTTACATCAGACATACCCCATCAATCAAGTCATACTTGTGAATCCACCTGTGTATTCAAATATGCTATTACCTACTCAAAGTATTTAACCCTCCCCTTGGAAGAGACCCTTGAATAGACAATACATTAATCGACATCCACTGAAAGACAAGTTGACATATCCTTAATACCCCAACTCATACATATTTGAAGACAAATCCTAAATCACAGTCATCCTCTAAATGACTCCATTGATGATCAACAATGAACAAAACCAAAACACCCTTGATGTCTTAGTCTATATGATTCAAGAAACATAATGGAGACAACTTGATATCCAAACAACCATACTAGAAATTCATTCATAAAGCTTGTTGTTACAATAATGTTCTTCTCTGGAACCAGAGAGAAACTAAGAACACCCTATATGAAAAGAAAAGGCAGAAATATTTACAGAAGAGCCACACTTGGAACCTGCTCTGAAAACTTGCAGAGAAACCAGAACCCCTACAATAAAGAAAAGAAAGATACATATAGAAGAAGGAAACCCTAAAATCAATATCCAAATGACATTTGTCCTTCCAAATCTGATTTGCACCTATCTTTCTTTCTCTACTGACTCGATCTTTCTTCAAAAGATCTAAAATACAATCTGATCTACACATCCACTAGACTAGAGAATTAACTCAGTCAATGAATGCAGAACCAACAACAATTTGATCAAGACCTCAAATAGCACCAATCAACAAAAACAAGAGCCATAATCAACATAAAACATCTCCTCAACACCCTATGGCCTTACCAAATCGATCCAAAAGATCAGACCTGCCCATTTAATGCCTCTGCTATCTGGAACACGATGCCACCGCTTGGAAACCCTGAGAAATCATTTAAATATTCAAATATCTAGCTATAACCGCTACAGGTGGCACATAATTCCCAATCGACGGCCCACATTTAAATCTTTATGCACTTTAAAACACAGTCGTAGATGAACTTCAAGTTACCCAGGCACTGCACGATTTGATCCAGACATGTGGCACACGGGCGCGATGCCTTGAAGACCATCTCTTGATCACCCTAAACTTTAAGGCTTCGTGCCCACTGTCTGATCAAGATGCATCTACACAACCCTTATCAACCCTTTGAAAACCCGGACCCACAACCTCAACACAGACACGTGTCAACCTATCGCAATAACTTAAAAACCAATCTTGTTTCCATCTTTCCTTCAAGGAAAAATGCCCATCATTAGATGAAAATAATCTATTTGCATGTTATCCTTACTTTAAGTTTTAGATCTGGCCCGCCACTTTCCACGTGTCAGACTATCGCATTGCCTTGATGGTTAAACATAGATCATCATCTTCTTTAAGGCATAATGCCAACATTTGGATCAGAAAGATCAGAACGTCCCTTAACTGCTTTAGTAAACCGGAAACCCTGGTCCCACTAACCTCCACGTGGCGCAAGGGCACAATGCCTTAAGGACTAACCCGTGTGCATCTTAAAGATCAAGGCAAAGCGCCCACCGTAGATCTTCCTCTGATCTGTCAGAACCTTCTTTAACCTGCCTTACACCATAGGACCTCAATCCCTCGTATCGCTAGATTGTCGAAAGCCTGACTTAACCTTGGTCTAATCACAAGATTTAGAGATAACACATATCTCTGAGTCTCCAAATGTTTGTCTTGACCCTTAGTTTATCAAGAGATTGAGCGACAACCCTAGATCTTGTCTTGCATCAATGATCCTCACTGAATCTCTTGATATTTTCTTACTTGACTGCATCATCACGAGATCAGGAGATAACATAAACTGTCAAGTCCTACCTTTGTC
Organism: Thuja plicata; assembly: GCA_018584345.1. Taxonomy (NCBI): domain Eukaryota; kingdom Viridiplantae; phylum Streptophyta; class Pinopsida; order Cupressales; family Cupressaceae; genus Thuja; species Thuja plicata. Next base: position 1,191,752 of record MU225910.1, read on the forward strand.
GCCAGATCGCCAGAAGCTATCCACTCAAATGCGAACATTATGAGACTTGGAGATAACCGTTGGGCCAATTCGTTGGATGTTAAGTGCTAACTACCAAGTATTACGAGATTCAGAGATAAAGACTCAGGCACTGGACCCGCCAAGAAATGTAACATGCCTTCACCAGATCTCAGAATGAAATGAGCATATTCCCCTTCATTACGAGATTAAGAGATAACCTTGTCGCGCCAAGTCTCCAAATCATAAAGAGTATTCGATCTAGATTGCGAGATTAGGAGACAAGACAAAAAGACACATGGGCATATAAAACTTAAGTGACTCAAAAAAGGTAATGACATTTTATAACAAGTTCATGAGACCTAGGGTTTTCACCAAAATTTGCACCAAGGGCTAGAAACTGTAAACTAGGGCTTGAGGACTAGGTCAAAAACCTTGTCGAAATAGGCAAAAATAGGACCAAGGAGATCTACAACTTTGAGTCCTAACAATATGCTTATCATCGACAATAAAAATATCTAGTTCTTGGTCATTCAATTTTGTTGACAGTGCATACTCTGTGTTGATGATTCATCTTTTATTTGCAATAATATTATTGGCGGAGAAATTATCTACGATTGGATCATTCATCGTGTTTCAATTGAAGTAACAACCTACATATTCATATGGAGTGTTTGGAAGTGTGTGGTCTTACTTTTCTGTACGAGAAAAATATACTCTGTAGGGGGAAGTCTAAATCACTGTATGAATACCTTGTTGTATGGGTGACACTTACTAACCGTATGGTGAAGCCTAATTACCGTACTGGTAATCGAACATTGTAGTTGGAGCTGAAGGGTGTCAAGTTCCGAAGGGAGCCGACGATTGAGGGCCAAAGGTGTCAAAGGAATTTCCCCTCGGGTATTTTCCCTTGGTATTTCTCCTCGAGTACTTCCCCTTAGTTACATTCCCCTTGGGTAATTCCCCTTAGGTACACTCCCCTTAGGTATTTTCCCTCAAGTATTTCCCCTCAGGTACTTTCCCTTACATACCTTGTCGCCAGGTACTTTCCCTTAGGTGACTTTCATTGTTCGGTACATTACAGTGGTATCAGAGCTGGTGATTCTGCTAGCCTATCGAGTAGGGATGTAGAACGATCTCATAGTATATACAACAAGGATGTACCATTCTGTGGAAAGAATGGGGGATCCCAATGCTGAAATCACAACATTGCTGAGGGAGCTAACCAGAAGCTAGGCTCAGCTCAATGAAACCATTGCTAGGGGAGAACAACATGAACAATTCATGGAAGATACATTGCAACAATTGGTGGAATGTAGAAAAAATAGAAATTACAATGGACATGACGATAATTTGGTCACTTGAAGGTTAAACACAAATCACTCACACTCTCGATCGTTGATGTCGACATTTCCCCAAAGATTAAAAGTGCCTCGCAAAGAGAGAGCCCACTTTCCTGGAGATGCAAGAGCAGATGAGACAAGATTGGAGGGATGTGAATCTTGAGGGAGAGATATCCTTCAAGGATTACACAAATCTACGAATGAAATATTCAGACGCTAGGAGCCATAACCACTACAACGATGACATCAAACGGAAGATTGACAAGATAAATTGATCATCCTTTGATGGGTCCGAGAAAACATCAACACGAGCGTGGGTATAGAAAGTGAATACCTACTTCTAGCTCAACCCAATGCCTGAAGATGAGACAATCAAGTTTGCAACACTTCACCTGGAAGGAGTCACTCATGTATGGTGGCACCATGGGATGGTCACCCTCGGTCATGATCGAGTCACTTCATATGCCGACTTCACAGAGAGACTTATAGACTGATTTAACCGAAGGGATCAAGAGGTCAACTTCAAGGAGTTGGCTCAACTGAAGTAGACCGGACCAGTGTATAGTTACATCACAGAGTTTTAGATAAGTCCTATCAGTTTTGGTCACAGACATCTCAGAAAGAAGACTGGTTGTGTTGCTCATGGATGGATTGATGGAACCCTTGAAGGGTTGGGTCAAAGGGTTCACCCCAACACACTCACAGAAGAAATTAAGAAGGTGCGTGACATGGCTACCTCATCTTCTTCTTCCAAGAGTTACACACATGACAAACCACCCCTAGCATCGAAGGAGAAAGACAACAAACCATACCCAAAGAATTCATCATTGGAGGAGGCTGCGAGGCGGGAGATCAGGAAAAGAAAGCTTTGCTACACATGCAAGGATCCATGGGAACCAAGACACCGCTACTTAGGCAAGGGGAAAATCCATTGTATTGAGGTGGTGTCTGACGACAAGGAGGAGAATGAAGAGTCTGAGTTGCAGGAAGAAGAGGAGGCTAAAGAAGAAATGAACTGGGCAGAGAGGGTTGTCACACTAGTATGGAGGGGAGGCGTCATTGTGGCACTCGTCGACACTCCAAGGTGCAGTGTGTTTTGGGTTTGTGGTAGGTTTCAGAGGCAACATGTCATAGTCATGTTGGACAGTGGAGCCACTCTCAACTTCATCAACTCATCACTCATCACTAGAAGAGGTTTGCGTACAAAGGAACATGAAGGGTTCAAAGTGGAGGTGGTAGGAGTAAATCTATTGTCATGTACTTATCTAGTCCCGCAACTCAGCATCACCATCGGGAACTACACAGTGACAGATAATTTCTTCATTGTAGATTTGGATGATACGGATGTCATCGTGAGCATTCAATGGATGGAGACCCTCGACTAGTACACACAGAGTTTGAAAAGAATGGAATTCTCATTCAAAGTGGATGGGAAGAAGGTGGTACTGAGAGGAATGTCAAATGGTGGTCCAAGGGAGATTTTGGTGAAACGGATGGAAGTAATTTTCATACATGATGAGGTCGTTTGGATAGCGTAATGTTTGGTCTCAACCAAACCTTCGAGTGGGCAACAAACCTACTACCAAGATGACGAGATTTAGCCAGTGTTGAATAAGCACAATTTGGTATTCACAAATATTCCACCTAGTATACCCCCACACTGAGGTTTTGAGTATACCATCAAGTTGGAGGAGGGTTCCAAGCTTGTTATTACCATGCCCTATCACCATCACAAAAAATTCAAAGAAGAGATACATAAGACAATCCAGGAGCTCCTTGACAAAGGATGGATACGACCCAGCTCCAGTCCCTTTACATCCTCAGTAGTGTTGGTAAAGAAGAAGGACGGGACCCATAGGATGTGTGTCGACTACCATGCATTGAAGAAAAATACCATCAAGAATAGATACCCCATTCCCAGGATTGATGAGATATTGGATGAACTACACGAAGCAATCTACTTCTCCAAGATTGATCTTCGCCCCGGCTACCACTAGATCTACATAAAGGAGCAAGATGTCCACAAGGCAACATTTTGTTGCCACTATGGACACTATGAGTTCTTGGTCATGTCATTTGGGTTGACCAATGCACCATCCACCTTTCAGTCATGCATGAACATCTTCAACAAGAAGCTACGTAAGTTTTTGTTGGTGTTCTTTGACAACATACTCATTTACAACAAGATGTGGGAGGAACATATGAGTCATTTGGATGAGGTATTAGGAAACATGGAGTCACGCTTTTTGTTTGCAAAGAGGTCCAAATGTGAATTTGGGATGAATAAAATCTTGTACTTGGGTCATGTAATCAGAAACCAAGGGGTTTAGGTGCATCAAGAGAAAATTCAAGCAATTATTGATTGGCTCGCATACAGATTTATGTGGGTTCTTCAGACTGTGCAATTATTACAGAAGATTTGTGAAAGGGTTTTCATAGCTAGGAGAACCATTGAGAGACCTGATGAAGAGGGGGGATTTCCATTGGGATGAATGGGCACAACAAGCCTTCAATAGACTGAAGGAAGTCATGAGTATGTGATCAATACTGGCACTACCATACTTCACTCGTCCCTTCGTCCTGGAGTGTGATGCCTTTGGAGAAGGCATTGGAGTGGTGTTAATGCAAGACAGTCACCCCATCACATTTGAGAGTCATAAACTTTTGGGATTCAAATGAATGTACTCAATCTATGATAAGGAGATGTTCATCATTATGCATGCACTAGCCAAGTTTTAGAAATACCTCGTTGGAGCAAAATTTCTTGTGTGAACAGACCACAATAGTCTGAAATATTTCCTGGAGCAAAAGGACTTGAACGAGTGGAAACTGAAATGGGTGAACAAAATCCAAGCATATGATTTTGATATTGAGTACGTGAAAGGGAAGAATAATGTGGTGGTCGACGCCCTATCAAGGAGACTAGCCATATGTTCATTATCACACATTTAGGCAGATTGGAAGGCTCATTTGTTAGTTGAGTACTCCAATAATACGTGAAAGGGAAGAATAATGTGGTGGTCGATGCCCTGTCAAGGAGACCAGCCATATGTTCACTATCACACATTTAGGCAAATTGGAAGGCTCATTTGTTAGTTGAGTACTCCAATAATACCTTTGTTTGTCAGTTGATGGATGGTCCAACACAGGATGACAAATACAAGGTGGTTGAAAATATCATATACTATAAGCATAGAATCTATTTGGTACCCGAATAAAAGATCAAGGAGATGATTTTGAGGGAAGTTCATGACTCACCTCTAGCAGGACACCTAGCATACCTCAAGACCTATAGAAAAATTTGGGAGAGGTTAACTTGAAAGGGCCTCAAAGATGATGCACTGCAATACATGAGGGAATGTTCCACTTGCCAACAGAATAAATATGAGCATGTCTTGCCTACAGGGTTACTTAAACCTTTGTCAATACCCTATTAGAAATGGGAAAGCATCTCGATGGACATTATCACTGGAATTCCAAGAGTGCAAAGGAAGGATTTCATTTATGTCGTAGATCACTTAACCAAATATGTGCATTTCTTTGTCATTCCCACAGGATTTTAGGTGGCCGAGTTATTTTTCTGAGAGGTGTTCTGCTTGCATGGCCTTTTCGCAGAACATAACCAGCGACAAGGATAGTCACTTGGACTCAACACTTTTTGGATGGAACTCTTTCACTTGGCATGAAATTATCAATGAGTACGAGCTACCACCCGCAGATAGATGGTCAGACGGAGGTTGTGAACAAGTGATTGGAGGGCTACCTGAGGAACTATGTCTCAACATGTAAAAAAAATGTTGATCTGTTGGCTTCATTTAGAACATTGTTACAACACTACCTATCACATTTCAATAGGCATGTCACCATTCAAGGCACTTTATGGTTATGAGCCTTCATCATTTGTGGATCTGGCATCCAAGGACTGGTTGTAGGAGAGTTTGGATATCCCTCAATCTCTCAAAGATAACCTCCAGCTGGCTCAGAATTAGCAGAAGATGTATGTCGACAGGCACACAGTTGAGCGGAGTTTTGAGGTGGGAGATTTGATCTACCTCCGATTACAACCATACAAACAATCTTCCTTGAAGAAAAGTGTTGGGAAGTTGAAGCCACACTTATATAGACCGTACAGAGTGGTACAGAGAGTGGGAGAAGTTTCCTACAAGTTGAAGCTTCCAGAAGGAATTTGGATTCACAATGTCTTTCATGTTTCATGCATCAAGAAGGCATCCAGTCAACGTGTCACAGTTTCCCAAGAACTCCACCCATTTACGAAGAGGGAAAACTTACATTGGATCCTGCAGAGATCATCGATGTCAGAGAGAGGAAGTTGAGGTCACACACCATCAAGGAGTACCTCGTCTGATGGAAAGATCTATTAGTTGAAGATGCCATATGGGAGAGCGAACAGATCTTGGAGCATCTGAGTTCGCAATTGCTTGAGGGCAAGAAATTATTGGTTCGGGAGGACTGTAATGTCCTCCAAAATAATTAAATGACTTAATTAAATTAATTGATTAAGTGGTCCCAAATAATTAAATGACTTAATTAAATTAATTGATTAATATGTCAGAGAGAGGAAGTTGATATATTAATGTTACATAGTATTTGCTTCGTCTGGGAGATATGCCTATGTTTGTTCTATTATGAAGTAAATCGGTGGGATATTATTTTTAGATTCATGTCAATGTCGAGGACAGTACCCAGTTTGACTCAATTTGTCATTGAACTCACTGGATAGGTTGTGACTTGTGCCATGGTGAATCGATGCTTGCCTCTCCATTGACTATGCTACATTGGCTTTCCTTTTAGATTTCCTTTTCCATGAAAATGTATCTCTAGATAATCTCAATGTATTCCTTCATTCAACTTGGACCAAGAATGACACACCAAAGATTTTGTATCTTAGCATCGCACTTCTATGAGATGGAATAACTAATTTGTTTATGTGTTATCACCAACTCTGTTGTAGCAACCCTATCGATCTTAGTATTATATTGACCAGTAGACCAAATGTTTCACTGGTGAATTGATCTCTCGATTCCAGTTTTGAGTACAAATGAACATTTTCAAATCAAACTCCAACCTTTTCTCTTAGTTCCAAGAATGCTTTTTAAAAGGGAATAAATTCTCGTGAATAAACTTCCTCCTTCCTATAAATAAATTACCTCAACTTAACAAGGTGTAATTATTTAATAACTAATATTTATAATTAATATAATTTTATTATAATTAATTATTTAATATTAGTTTAAAATATTTTTAACTAATATTAAATAATTAATATTATTTATTCCATATCTCAATCAAGACTTTATTTAGGGGACATTACATAACAACCTACATTGTCGTACAAAATGTTTGGAAGTAGGCGAGCTTACTTTCTATACGCGCAAAACATACTTTGTAGGGGGAAGTCTCAATCATCGTATGGGTACCTTATTGTACGAGTGACACCTACCACTAGTACAATTGACCTTATTTTTCGACCAAACAATGCGACCAACAAATAAAAAGGTTTTGTTTGGTTGGATTATAGAAGAAAAGCTTTGATTTTTTTTTAATCCATACCCATGTTGGTCGAAACACGGGCATAAATTAAAAAAAAAAAGGTTTCACATTTCATTATTCCATGCACGACGAATTTGATCAAGGGCGAAGCGCGAAGGAGGAAGCACTATTTGGGGAAGCAGTATTTGGAATACACTATTTGGGGAAGCACGACGAATTTGATCAAGGGAGAAGCGCGAAGGAGGAAGCACTATTTGGGGAAGCACTATTTGGAATACAAAAGATTCACAGTTCAGAGTATGTTCCTTTTGTCTTCTCTTGTTCTATTTGTGGCACTGTCGTTCTTGTGATGAATAGATAGCTTATTAACCCTGCAAATTCATTTATACATCTTCATGGTGAAATAATTTTTGATGCATCCTCGGTATTTGTCATTCATTTAAACAGTTTATGTGTTTCATTATATTAGTCTACCGCGAACTGTTAGATGAATTAACATCCACTGCCAGTCCATTGATGCACACTGTCCTCCCGAATTCATTTAATCTGTTTCAACCTAGTTTGTATTTTCACCATTGGATTGTCTATGTCGATGGATGAAAATCAAATTAGGGAAATATGCTTTAATTTATCCAACACTCAGAGCTGTGGAGGTTGTTGAACCGCTTCAAGTTTGATGCCCTAGGCTAATCGAGTTTAGCATGTTTAGCCAGTGGGAGAAAGAAGAAACAAAAATCTACAGTCGGTGGTGGACAGAGGTCAAGGAGTCGACCATGCCAAGACATTAGAAGGCCACATAAACTTTCCCAATCATCTGTGACTATTCCAAACACCCAACTTCGAACTAATCCATTAAACCTGAATCTAGCTTGATCACCTAGGGTTTGTGTTGAAC
>MU225910.1:1223638-1243604 GCA_018584345.1 Thuja plicata
TATATATATATATATATATATATATATATATATTTAAAACAAAAATTTGTATTTGTCTCTTTTTCGACATTCTAATATCAGTAGTTTCGACGAGAATGCCATGTGTTCGACGTCAATGGCGACGAATGTTAGTTGAGAAAACGAGACACTGTTTATGATGTTTCGACGTGACTGCTATGTGTTCGACGTTGATTCCGGCCAACTGTGGTCGACAAAGCGACACCCTGTGTTTGATGTTTCGACGAGAGTGCTATATGCTCGACATTAATTGTGACCAAAGGTGGTCAAAATTTTGGCGAGTTGACCGCTTAGATAAAAGGTTTGATCTACAATTCTTCCAGCTTCAAGCGATTATTTCGGCGAAGATTCGGTCGATAATTCAACCACTAAGTAGGTCGATGTTTCGACTACTGGTTTTCCTGTCGAATAAGCAACGAAAAAATTTCGACAACAGTTATAGTCGTATGTGCGACCATTGGGTGTCGAATATTCGACTATTCCTCATCGAAAAATAGGGTAAAATTTACTAGTGTACTTACCGTACGGTGAAGCCTGATTACCATATAGGTACTTGGACATTGTCGTTGGAGTCGAAGGGTGTCGAATGTCGAAGGGAGCCGACGATTGAGGGTCGAAGGTGTCGAAGGGATTTCCCCCAGGTACTTCCCCTCGGGTATTTTCCATTGGGCAAATTCCCCTTGGGTACTTTACTCTTGGGTACATTTCCCTCGGGTACTTCCCCTCAAGTATTTGCCCTTGAATACTTCCCCTCGAGTAGATTCCCCTTGGCTATTTCCCAGCGGGTACATTGCCCTCAAGTATTTCCCCTCGGGTATTTTCCCTCAAGTACATTGTCGTCGGGTACTTTCCCTTGGGTGATTTCCATCGTTTGGTACATTACAAAAAACAAGATTGATTATATAACGGAGTTGTACCTTTTAAAATTTAGAGGGAAGTTAATTTTCACATAACTTACCGAATGGTTGATAGTCAATTGTCTTCATTGATTCAACTATGATAGAGTCAAAAACAAATAATTTTTATAAGGATAAATTTGTCAACCAACATTAAAAGGTAAAAATTATCTTAAACTCTACACAACCTCCATCTCAAGCACCTAATATATAGGTGTAGTGTCGCGACTTTGTACCCCGGTTTAATTTGTCATTGCATGTCATTCCTACCTTAGCCTAGGACACAAATTCCATCTCATATCACTTGCCACCATCTATTCAGAATCTCGGCCATGTGACCTGTCAGGCACAGGACGCCTACGCACCACGGAGACCTCCACACAACCCACACTCGTCTGCAAATCTGCAGATGTGTAGTTTAGTTGAGGGGTTAAAAACTGCCACCCTACATAATATAACGCCCAAATCCACCGCCCAGCGATGACCATTTCAAATTTGTTCAATATATCTCTCATTTTGGGCATGCATTGTCTTTTGAACTCTCTTCTTCACTCTCATTCAATTTTTCACACATTCTTGATCTACTTGGGACAGATGTCTACAAGTTTCTCATACAGGTTATCTTGGCACTATGTTGGCATTCATATCATCTCACGTTGGTCTATTCGCATTGGCTCATTGGCTTCCATCTCTTTGAGGGGAGTCTCTACACTCTTTTGCATCTATGTCTTTGATTGGCATATCACATCTTTCTATCTATTCTAACATTATCTTGATTTTTCTATATGATTATCTATCACCGATTATCTTATCTATATGACTGGTGTGAAGGTGGAAACACCAAAGAAGGGATCTGATTGAGGCAGGTCTCAAAACAGCCCCAACACTTTTTCATTGTTTTCATGTGTGCAAGTTTGTGAAGAGGCAAGTTCAAATCACTAGCTTCGTCAAACATCAAATCTGGTATTGCCTTCTCCCTCTCTTTCATTTATCACTATTTTCGTAGTATAATCTGTTAGTCTAGTTATTTTACTCACATTTTCTTGTAATAGTCGTTATTAGCTAGCTTAGTCCTTTGTTATTTTGTTATTCTATTATCTTCATCATTTTTGTGTCGTCCTTTGCACTCTGTCTGTATGGGACGTATGCAAGAAGTGCAATGAGGTACACAAGGCTAACTCAATGAAGCAAGCATGTTTAATTTAAAAAGGAAAAGTGTAAAACTGAAGTGGAATCCACAGTAGTAAGTAGAATTTTCTTTCCTTCCTATTTTAGCTTTCTTCGTGTAGTGAGTGGATCAATTATAGGATAGATTGATGTACATAATCAGTTCACCCGTACCATAAGAGAAAAGTTGCACTTAGGTATGCCAAGCCATATTAGGGTTGACTCTTGAAATGTATATGGATTGAGATTACTTCAATTTGATGTTGGTGTCCTTGCGCTTTTGGGGACTAAAAGACCCTTGGATTTAAATAGGCGTGGTCCCAAAATGTGTTTCAAAAGTTCAAATCTTGTAGTTTTCCCATCGAGGGACCTTTGTATGACTACAATCACATTAACAATAAGGTGTAAGTCACTAGAAATGCTACAAGTGGTCATAAAGCTGCCTCGTGAAATTTGTAAGTTGTTGCAAGTGTTTTGTGGCTTATAAATAACACAAGATCAATAAGAACAACAATAATAGTCTTGCGTTGGTTAAGTAGAAGCTTGCCTTATACCAGTATTGTTAATGAGGCCAATTCCTATTGCTCTTAGCGACACCAAGAATCTCAAAGGACAAGAATATGTTTTGATATCAGTACTAGAAGCATCTTGGTGGTTCAAAAAGTTGTCATTTTGCACATGGAGTTAATCCATGCATATCTTCATGGTTGTAAACAACTTTTAGGTGATTTATAGTAATTGGGAGCTCATTTCGAACAAAAGAATGAACAAAGGCAATGTGGCTTACATAAGTGGCTTGATCATTTGTCATGTTTCTTTATCAGTGAGTCAAACCATCTCAACAATTATCCATAGCTCAAGATATCTCAAAATTTCCTTCTTGGCGAGAATCTCCCCTTTGCCTATATTGACGAGGTCATTATGAAAAATTTGCAACCACTTTGTTTACCCTTACATGTTGAGTAGGTATTTGTTAATGGCAAGAAAATTGTAGCAATTACATGTATGATCATTGCAATTTGAGACACTAATCTATCTTTCCAAGAGAGGGTAATTAGAAATTATGGTTTTGGCCATGTCCAAGGTAACCGTCGGTATTCCTTAGCAAAGATAATAGAGGGTAATTGTTGATAAAAAAAATTAAAAGCGTGAGACTCACCAAAACACTCAGGAAAAAATTGATAATAACGCAACAGATTCATCAAACATTTTAAAAAACATAAATTTTTTAAATCACTCTTCAAAAGAACACATTACTAAATTTGTTGAGCTTATCACTCATTTCCATCACATATAAATTAAAATTAGAGTTTATATGATGAGATCCCAATAACTAGTGGGGGCTTGGGAGTGGAGATCTAATGGGTTTGAGGGGCAGCAATGATAACTACAATAAAAAATTTAAATAAATTTAAAAAAAAAAACTAAATTATATGAACTTACTTTTTCAAGGATAAAATATGATTTTTGTGGTTTTACTCGCAAGTTCTCCAAGCAAAAATCATCATGAGTTTTACAAAAAATCCATCAGAATTTTTACAAAAACTCGTTGGCAAGTTATTGTGTGACTGACTCGCCTGGCGAATTGGCTAGTGAGTACTCGTGAGATTCACAAGTACTTGGCGAGTTTTGCAACTATGTTTATAATGATATGCATTGCTTACGAAGCATTTTCGTTAATACAACCTACACAAATACCTCACACAGCCTCATTGGAAGAAATTCCTACTCCTTAACTACTAACATTATTAAATGCTAAAAAAAACCAACATTATAATTTACTTATAAACTATTTGATAGATGTAATATAACTCTTTAACATTCCCTCCCCTTATACACCAATCCTAACAAAGGAAAGAGCATTACACTAAATCTGAACAGATAGCCCCAAACCGAAATATAATGAAACGACTCCACCAAATCTCCTAAATCAGCCAAAACAAAATAGATTGATTCAATCAATGGATGTCCTAATTGTAAAACAATACTCGTGAATCGTCATAGTGCCTATCCACAAGAATGCCACTTGATCCCCTCTACAACACAAGAGAACAAATCCCAATAGACATGTCTGATGTAAGAATAGCTCTCCTTTGCAAACTCATTCTCCCCTATTAGTGTTAAACCCTCCTCCAATGCCAAAGGAAACAAATATGTGAAGACCCCAAGTCCTCTGCAAACTATTTACTCTAATTGCTAATCAAAGCTACTGAGGTTTTGTTTTGGTTTTCTGAATTTTATAATTTTTTTTGGAGTTCTTGATATAAAAAGTAGATGCAAAAATAAACATGGAAATTAAATGCAGGAAGGAATAATAACATGCAACCTCATAAGCTATATATTTTATTTATTTGAAACCCTTGAATACACATGTATACCCAGGAATGAAATGCTTAGTCTTCTTATGTTTCTAATGAAAAAAATCAACTGTTGTACGGTTTGATTCTCATCTAAAACTGAAAATAATTCCTCCAAAATGATGTCAATGTCTTCTAAATGATCCCACAGCCTTTCTCAAAATTTCTTGAAAATTATTTAGCCTTCCTTGACCAAAAATCGCTCTCAAACCCTAGGCGTTGCCTTACTGAAATGAATGATTTCCAAAAGCAGTTATACGACCTAGAAATGAATGTCAGCAGTCACCAATATGCATCCGTCCAACCCTTTAACTGAAACCTGCAAGCTGATTAATGTTTCTTTGTAATTTCTTCTTCTAATCTACACAATCTTGGTCACTGAATGAAGCCAATTGATAAGCAATCTTCAGCTAATATCTCACAACCTCATAAAGCTCATACAATGAAGAAGCTACGCTCTCCAATACCCAAAAAAATTTGGAATTGCAGAAACCTTCGTCCATGTTCTCCAATGCTCAGTAAATTTATGAAACGAGTTTTCAAAATGCCAAGAAGAAATGAATTCCATTTTTTCCTTTGAAAGTCTTTATAATCCCTCAAGAAGTAAAATTTCCCCAAAAAACATTTATAATAATATTAAAAATGTTATTTCATTAAAACTTAGGGGAAGACATTTAGTATTTCATTAAAATTGACCTTTATAATTAATTCCTCGAATGGTCCCCTTTTAATGATGGCTTGACCCTTCATTTAAGTGCAATTATAACTTTATTTTATAATGTGTCATTACTGAATAATTATCAATAAAGTATTACTTTATTAATAATTAAAAATATCATAACTCCATGAATACTTAATATTTTTCAATTCTGACTGAACCATGGAGTCAACATTGCCAATCCCTATGTGACCAAGTGCTCTACTAAAAATAGAAAGGGTCCTTCTCAAAAAACCCAAGACTTACTAAAAATGGTATGGAGAATAGAGCCCAAACAAAGACCAAACTGGAATATACTGAATTCTGGAGAAGACAAGAAGCTCCATTAACCAAGCCTCGACCTCAGAAGACCCTCTATCCACAATAATTAGCCTACGAGGGTCAAAATAATAGGCTAATCCAACAAACTCTGATGCTCATGAAAATGGGGACATTACAGTCTGTCCTCCCTAAGATTGCTTGTCCTCAAGAAATCAGGACTGCAAAGAAACTCCACTGCATGGAAAGTCCAAAGGAAGACTGAGAAATGTCCCACACTGAAATACAACTGCACCACCAACATAACCACAACTGCACAGAAATGAACAACTCATTTGTCCAAACTTTGCGTACTGAAACTGTGCATCTGAAATAAATCATGCACACGAGGATCAAAAGTGAAACTACAAGTAATCATCACCATGTACACAATACAATGCCTCCCATTCAACCCCGACTGGAATCTTGATGCATGTGAAGGAGCCCATAACACACCAAAAAGTCTCCAATAAAATATGTTTGGATCTCGTATCCTAAATAGAAGCCTTCCAAAGAGAACAACCTCATACTTCTGTTGTGCTGATCTAATCACAATGTCACCATACTGCAAATGGTGAAGCAATCCAACGAGACCCATCCAACTTGCAGTGCTAACCCTATCACCACCTGGATCCCAATATAAACGAAACTCGCATCCATCCATCTTGAAGAGGTAAGAATATCTAGTAGTACCTGCCACAACAAATCTCACACTACACTCTATCAGTTCCCCATGGATGTGAAAACTTACCAAGCTATCATGCCCACTGACACTATAGTCACCCTATAACCATGTATCCTGAAGAAATCCAAGTGGTCTAGAAGTAGAAAACCTTGTCGAATACATAACAAAATGATGGATAACTGATCGTTGTCGATGTAAGTAATCTCCCAGCTCTAACAATTGACTTGGGTACTTGCAACCACTAATTCTATCTTTTAAAGATGGTAAATATCCATCCCACAGAGGATGGTATGACCCCGAAGCCAATTCGCACTGATGCATCATAAAGTCCTCCACATGTGGATCAAAAAAAAATGATGAGCACTCCTCACTGTGTAGTTTAGGCAAAAGGCTCTAATCTCAGTCAATGGCTCATCACTAACAACTCAAGAATTAGAAGATGGCTCCAATCTCTGACCCCAAACAGTTGGTTGGGCAAAGCCTCCATTAACCCTCTCTGCAAACCCCACCAAAAAATCTATATGACGAAGCATTGTAATCACTACAATTGCTCCCACCAAATGTTGAATGTCGTGAGAACCTCAGATGAGAATATCCTCAGTGACTCCAAATAGTCCCTCCTGAAACTTCGAACTCTCAAGCAAGTACTCAATAAATGAATTTGTGTTGTAAAAACAATATGAGGTAGAATCAACCTGTTCTCCTGCAACCCTCAACAGATCTCTCTGACTCTGTGACACAAGTTGTCTACCACCATCAACTGCATGAGATGAAGTAACTAATTTGCTTCCAAGGGAGGGAAACAAATCAACATGAGAGCCATACTCCCAACCAGATGACACTGTGCATGTCCCCTGTGAAGATGATGGAGTAGTGTCGTCTACTAACACACAACTCTCTAGAGAATCCACCACTGCCACACAAGAGCTATCAATAATCTGAGTTGCATCCTCTGACATAGTACTAACCTCAAGAGAACCCGATACGGTGAGTGGATCTCTACTACTCTCAACCAGAGTACTCATCCCAGCTGAAACTACAACACCTATATCAGCAATGGATGTAGCCACATCCTCACTACAACCCGTGGATATCAAATCATCACCAACTGCCACTGTGGGAAAATGTATTGTAATTGCAGATGGTGAAGAATGTGCTCGACTCAGCTCCACGATGACTTCATCTAACCGTGACTGTGACTCCTGAAGGACCAACTAGGTGCTCTCCAAAGAATGCATAGCCACCCCTGACTCATGAGTGAACTCATCTACCTCCTCTTCCTTTCCCCTTAGCGCATCATAGAAAATGCAACCCCACTCGAGAAGATTGTCCCTATCAGCAAGTAGTTGCAAGTAGTTATGATTTATTATCCTAATAGCTTCTCCTAGTGAATGGAACTCTGCAAGGGAAATGCCACAATCGTCGTGCTCATCTGACATAAGAGTATTCCAACCAAATATAGCTAACATCTGACGAGCAACATCAAAATTCTCTACGGTTCTGGCAATCATGCTATCATTGACCTTGAGTTGCCCAACCAAATGATGTCTCTGAAATTCATGACTCCCATGCAAGCTCTCTGAATCAAAGTCTGCACTATGATATGAGGTTGTTTCAACAACACTCACCTCATGATAAGCAACAACATATGTGCAATCATCAATGCACACATCAACAACTACGGTATTGTTGCTATATACCTCAAAGGATGGCTCAACTGGAAAAGCAAAAGTTGTTGATGTAACATTATCTTCACACACTTCCACTTCCAATGTAACTACATGACCATCCAACTCACGATCCTGGGATTCCATGTCAACATATGAATATTTTAGCTTTCTTTTTAAGGTCTGATCTGAAAAATCAGACTCACCGTGACATGAATCTCCATCATACAATGCATCACTAGTACCCAACTCCTGAGTACTTTCATGTGACAACTCAATAGTAGCATCTTGCACATGTGTAGTCACTCTTGTCCCATGCTGATGCAAAATTCCATCACTGTTGTCATAAAAAACAGACTTGTTATCATGACTGATAACATCTTGAGTGCCAATAATCACCACATTATCCACAAATCTTACCTCCTTTTCGTGTACTTGCTCCTCAATCAAATAAGGTTTCAGCTTGTCTCCACACTGTTCAAAAACATTGCACACCAAAATGTAAGTAGTTGGAGAAGTTAATTTGTCACGCCTGCGTACTACTAGAAGAAGTGTCATAATGGGCTAAGATATGCTATCAATGTTATCCATGATGGTGATCATGATATCTCTCATGTAATCTTGTATACACCTGCCATGCCCCGAACTAATGGACTCTACAAAAAGCCTGAATAACCGCAAAACAAGATCATTCGAGTCATAATTAAGCATGGAAACAAATGATCTAACTTGTGCCATTAGCTCTAAGACCTTAAACTTCTGTGTATACGTAGGATTCCCAATATCTCCAATCCCAACCATACAATCAATGATCAGCTAAAAAACCTCTCTCATGGTGTTACCAGGATAAGGAACCAAAGGAACTGTGATACTCATGAGTTGACTGTAGCATGGGGCAATAACAAGTCTAATCTCACTATCATTATGCCTCAAGTACCTATGCTCACCCAACATTATCACTGTAGAACCCATTGCTATTTGAAGCACTGTTGAAGGTGAATGTCCTACCATACTCAAACTTTCTTCCAGCCTTCTAAGAATACATAAGAAATCAAGCCCTATATATCTATGGCACGGTGAAGCGAATTAAGGACCCTGTATTCTATTTGGCTGGGTTAAATGCCTTTAGTAGAGCAATGAAAGCTTGAAATCACGCCTAGAACCTTGATTAACAGGCAGACTTATCCTTGTGTTTGTGTATCACACCTGGACTGTGGAATTTCACCAAGTTTCTCGGTTTGTTCATATATTATTCTCGCTAACCAAATCCAATCACTAAACACAATTTGTTTGCCACTAAGTGAACCCATAATTTAACTCTTGACTGGATAACCAAGGAACTGAAAATGCAAGAGTGTTGATCGCTCAAATGTATCAAATGTACGCTCAATAAAAAAATTTAATTCTAACCCCGGCAAGATGGCAGAAAACTGCTCTGATACCACTGTGAAGACCCCAAGTCCTCTACAAATTGTTAACTCTAATTGATGATGAAAGCTACTGAAGTTTTGTTTTGTTTTTCTGAATTTTACAATTTTTTTGGAGTTTTTGATATAAAAAGATGGAAAAATAAACATGGAAATTAAATGCAAGAAGGAATAATAACATGCAACCTCATAAGATATATATTTTATTTATTTGAAACCCTTGAATACAAATGCATACCTGGGAATGAAATGCTTAGTCTTCTTATGATTCTACTGGCAAAAAAACAGCTTTTGTAGGGTTCGATTCTCATCTAAAACTGAAAATAATTTATCCAAAATGATGTCAATGTCTTTTAAATTATCCCACAACCTTTCTGAAAATTTCTTGAAAATTATTTAGCCTTCCTTGACTAAAAATCACCCTCAAATCCTAGGCACCTCCTTGCTGAAATGAATGATTGCCAAAAGCAGCCATACAACCTGGAAATGAATGTCAGCAGTCACCAATATGCATTCGTCCAACCCTTTAACTGAAACCTGCAAGCTGATTAATGTTTCTTTGTAATTTCTTCTAATTTGCACAATCTTGGCCTCTTAATGAAGACAACTGATATGCAATCTTCGGCTAATATCTCACAACCTCATAAAGTTGATACAATGAAGAAGCTACGCTCTCCAATGCCCAAAAAACTCTAAAATTGCAAAAAAAAAATCATACCTGATCTCCAATGCTCAGTAAATTTATGAAATGAGTTTTCAAAATGCCAAAAAGAAATGAATTCCATTTTTTCCTTTGAAAGTCTTTATAATCCCTTAAGAAGTCAAATTTCCCCAAAAAGCATTTTTTATAATATTAAAAATGTTATTTCATTAAAATTGGCCTTTATAATTAATTCCTCCAATGGCCCCCTTTTAATGATGACTTGACCCTTCATTTAAGTGCAATTATAACTTTATTTTATAATGTGTCATAACTGAATAATTATTAATAAAGTATTACTTTATTAATAATTAAAAACATGACAACTCCATGAATACTTTATATTTTTCAATTTCATCTAAACTAGGAAGTCAACATTGTCAATTCCCATGTGACCAAGTGCTCTGCTAAAAATAGAAAGGGTCCTTCTCAAACAACCCAAGACTTACTAAAAATAGTAAGTATGAAGAATGAAGCCCAAACAAAGTCCAATCTAAGCCAAACAAAGACCAAACTAGAACATACTGAATTCTAGAGAAGACAAGAACCTCCATTAAGCAAGCCTCCGCCTTAGAAGACCCTCTATCCACAATAATTAGCCTACAAGGGTCACAATAATTAGCCTACGAGGGTCACAATAATAGGCTAATCCCTCAAACTCTGATGCTCATGAAAATGGGAACATTACAAAATCTCCTCTAGTGTACAACAAAAACAAAATCAACAAGCATAGATAAGTATTATACATCTATAAGTGATTAGGGATTAACACGTTATCCACGTGTACTTAAAAGAAATGTCAAGCCCCCAAGATTTGAATGGGGACATGAGAAATTGGTGCATCTCATGTGATGTACCATCTCCATCTCTAAGACAGAAGCTAGCTTAAGATGGGAAAATCCTCTAGACTCCTTTGATAATATTAAACTTTATCCTCTAGATGCAATATGAAAATCTTTGAATGCTCAATCAATATAAAACAAGGAAGGAAATGCCCATATGCAAGAATTAGGGTGTTGGAACTGACTAATAATGCACCTATTTACAATTATGTTCTTAAACAATCTTCTCTCCAAACAAAAAAACATTAACGCTCGTGATTGTGGTGTTTTGAAACTACCTCTAAGATCTAATTAAATGTTTTTAACCCTAGAACTGGTTATCATTTCGAACAAATCCCTTCACAAACTATGCTATAATGCCACTAGATAGTTGGGTCTGAAGAAAACATAAACAAAAAACCAAGATCACGAGTTTTGATCTTTGACCTATCTAGGAAACACCTTCACATTTATCCGACAACCAAGACATCTCAATCACTCACCTCTGATTTACGTTTTGAAAGGACTACAAACTTATGAATCAAACTTTACAGCACGGTTGATCACAATCAACCCTCATACACAATGCATAAGCCTAATACTGAACAGAATCAGCAAGTTCTCATATTTTTATAAAATAAACTTTGTTATCTGATTTGCATGCTTACTATAAATTATTGGACAGTAAACAAGAAATAGATTATTGGATGCGACCTAGCACAATGTGGGTTGATTGTTGAGCATGGATTGTTGTCACCAAAGGCCACAAATACTTAGGGCCATTCTAGATGAGAGGAAGGAAAACTACTTAAAATATCTCTTAATGCTTTCAAAGTCCACCTCAAAGAAAATAACTGATTCTATCTTTTAACATTTGCCAAAATGCAGACACAACAACAATAGTAAACAAAATGAAAATTGTTCCCACTTACAATTTCCTTGCTTAAGGCAGCCATTGTTGACATTTCGCAGATTAGTTGACTTCTCTTTTGCAGGCATTCACTCAAGTAATTCAACTTCACAAATGCACAAGGCATAGAATCATTCAACAAGAGAGTTATGTATATTGTTTGGGCCTTGTGAGAAGAATTTCCATCATGAACAGGCAATTCACCCAATTTGTGCAAAAACTGGTAGCAGTAGCTTAGACTGTGATTAATAGAGGTTTCCTCCTTCCATCTTCTCAACAAACAACTGCTCTAATACCATGTTGAAAATGCTAGCATACAAAATTTAAAAAATTATAGATTACATAATTGCACAAGCGAACACAAATACTAAATTGAAATTGTATTGATTTCCCCAAAATAGATGTTTACAATTATATGCATTTGCTTATAAACACTCCCGTTACAACCACTTACACAATCGCAGTGCAAGAAATAACTTCTTAACTACTAGCATTACTGAAAATTAGCAAAAGCTAGCATGATTTTTTATTTATAAACAATACTGTAGAAGTAAGATAACTCCCACAGGAACAAGAGAAGACAGGGAAGTCAAATGCAAAGGTAGTCAATTGATAGTAGAAGCACATTTTCTAGATTGCTAAGGGAAGGATGAAGAGAGAATGGTTTCCTATGAATTGCACAAAGGTGACTGCAAGAATAAGTTACAACCCCAATAAAACCATCAATTTGGCAATTTCCAGTACTCGCTCTGATATAGTGAACGGGACACTAACTTGCATACCCTTCCTGGAGTGTTTCACCCATTTGGGTTTTCTTTGAATGAAATGTGTCGTGTCATATGCTCATTATGTGCCCTGTTTGTTTCATTCTCACTGTTCCTGCATAATTAGTACTGCTGCAAGTCGATTAAATGCATTAGGGCAGATTTCTAGAGGTAATTGATGCAACTCTAGGGTTATTGATCTGGAAGCTTTGGGATCATTTCTTCAGTAGCAATTAATCTGCTTAAAGGTTTACTACTCCCATATGTAACATGAAAAAATAGATCAATAAAATAGCAGAGCTACAAAAAACGAGAAATTTCTAAACCATCCTATAGAAAATAACAAAATAACAAAACTGTTTAGTATTGAGTGAAAAATCAGATCTAGGCTGACCAGGATAAAGTTGTTTTTCTCAGCTGGCCTCATTACATAATATCTGTATACCTGAGAAAATAACAAGGATGACAATGCTGTTTTGTGCAAGTTCTAAGACAGTAACAACAAATTTAAAATAATAATTCTTGTCATAGAAAGGTACCTGCCTACAGTACAGCAGTTGGTCACTATGTGTGCTACAGTGATATATGGTACAAAGTCACCATTAGCATCCATCATATACCACTGCAAAAGAATCTTGACCCAGTGTTTCCCACGATATAACAAATGAGCAGCTTTTACGTAAGCTACAACGATTTATAGATCAACACTCGACTTTTAGTGTCCATTTTATAAAGTTGCATGTCTTTATTTGAGCATCTACAAAAAGTTCATGTGGAATTTTAGCCCTGAGATCCTTACACCAATGGAAATCTCCAACGCAACATAGAAATTCCAGAGCCCGTATAACAAGACAGGCCCAAGATATCAAGCTATTTAATGCATGTGAAATCTAATACAAAATGAGTTTGGTCATAAGTACCCCAAATAGCTAAAACCCAGAGAATGATCATCAAAAGAACGTCGCATCAAGCAACTGCCAACATCCCATTTTCAGTTAGATCCTTATCTATTATCTTCTAAGGTATCACATCGCACAGTGCTTGCATTCCAACAAATGAATGCCAGTACGAAACATTTTAATGCTTGAAAATTATTGCCATAACCAAATTCGTGTTGCATGATATACTTCATCTGAATGAAGCATCTCTTGAGGCCAGCCATCAATGTCAAAGGACTTCAACATTCAGCATCAAATCCAAGTAACAGATTCCCATAATTTAGGGAATTAAAACATCTCAGCCTTCCCCATTTCAGTATCAACTACTTGGGAAAAACATACTTCATTTACTAGCAAAATAAAATGGTAGAAAAGTAATCCCCGCACACCTATCTCATGCACTTATTGTTCAAGGGTATAATTTGAACTATGAAAAGTATCTCCTACTTCCTTTATGATGTCGGTTAAAGAGGAGAGATGACCAGCCAGCTTATGTCGCTGCTCTGAATTAAGCCTTTCTTCATCCTGCCATTTTGCAAAATTTGTATACAGCAACGATACACCTTTTTGTAGCAATGACATTCCCTGTTGCATGCCCATTGAGTACTCTGATTTCTCCTTGCCACTGTCATTTGCATCAATTTCCATTTCTTCAAATCCAAAACCTTGTTCACCGTGCTTCTGCTCTCCACAAGATATTTCAATATTCTGCCAGTATTTCCTGATTATATTATTTTGCAGCATGCCCTCTCTCCTGAGAAGGTTTTTGTCTTCCTCGCAAACTGAAAGGGAATCCAATGCTCTTTCCTTCCCTAAAAAATATTTTAACTCAGACATAAACTGCTCAACATTACTTTCTTTGCCAGATTTAATATCAAATGACAAAGCTGCATTCAATGGCACAAAGCGCCATAATTCTTTGCATGGAGTGCGTGCAGCATAATACCCAAAAGAAGCAAGCCCAAGGTGAACACCAGCCCAATGTCTTTCTCTTAAAATGAGATGATAAAGATTCCACATTGCTTTACTTGCAACATTTCCTTTATCTTCTGGAATTTCCATTGAACTTAAACTTGCAAGAAACACAGCAAGTGCTGGTTTGAATTCTATTTGTGCCTCGTCTGATATTGAATCACAGTTTATGGAGAGGCCATCTAAAGTGGTGAGAACATCCTGAACATCACAAGATCCAAGCCTATGATTCACATACGACATCATTTCCAAGGCATAGCTTAGAAGATTGCTGTAATAATGTCTTTGGGATCTCTCTTTAGCTAATTTGTAAGATTTAATAAGAGCAACTGCAAGCTTGGGGACTTTGCCAATACATTCATCATTGATTTCAAATTCTTCAAGTTTACTGAAAATGAGTAAAATGAAAATATACTATTAGTAATTATTTTAAGGATGTAAAGAAATACATCAACATATAATTTTAATGAAATGAAAAAACTGGTTTATATCTCTTTAAGGAACTTATGTATACCATTGTGATAACATCAAAGACAGAAAATAGATGGGTTCTTTGATCAAAGACGAAGATGTGCATGGAGAATATCTGGAACACATTCCCCCTAATTTCTCGCCAAATTTCATCACAAGTTCTAAAAATGCATTTGTAATTTTCAGAACAGTATGTTTCTTAGAGTTCTCTGATAATATATGCAATGGAAAACCTTCCTCTAAGAGAGCTGCAGCAATGACCACTGATGACTTTGATATGATGTCAGATTCACCGAATAACTTACCATAGACATTCTCCACTACAGATTTGGGTGACTGCTCTATAATTGTACACATAGATCTAGCAAGCTTTCTCAAAGACTTAAGAGAGCACAATGTGTTAGAAACTGCTAGTGTTCTGAGAAGTGAACAAAGTGTATCTATATTCTTCTCAATCAAGTCTGATTGAGCATGGCGCATTGTGAAACACCAAAGCTCCAAAACAAGTTCATAACAAAGGGCATGTGGATGAATAATATTCCGAAAAAGGAATGATTCAGCCTCTATCCATGCTGCACTCGGAGTAGCCACAATTAGAAAGGTTTTCAATGCCTGTGCAATATAAGCAAACATGAACTGCCAGGTACACTTGCAGGGAGGATCAGAATGAGTAATCGTGGGAATTTGGGCATATAGTGTTGACAGATAAACATCCTCTTGAGCCATGGCACCTAAAAGCCAGTCAAGCCTTTTTGAAATTGCAAGCACCACGTCTGCTCCAAGGTCTGAAGAGTTTTCTAGGAGATTCAAAAGCACAGCTACACGGCCAAGCATCAAGATTCCACTGCATGAACTGTCCTCACTTGTAGAAGAAAATAATCCACGCATGATGATTTCCCCTACATGAATTGCATCCACATTTTCCTCTAATGTTTTGCTGCACATTTTGATATCATTTGGAAATAATATGTCAAGTACATGTAGCTTTAAGTCCAATCCTGCTTCTCCCGAATTCAGTAATGAACATAGAAAAAGGAAAGAAGTGGGCTCCAAGATTTCTGCCAATGCCTCAGAAGCAGCTCTAAGATGATCTTGAAAACCTAGTGCAAATCGTAGAGCTGAAATTTTCAGAACACATGACATGATATCGTCACAGATTTTGAAGGCATGGCTTGGATAGCTAGAGGAAATGCGTACAGCATTTAAAAGATAGAACTTTATAGGAATGCAGGACCTTCTTGCTTCAGGTTCTGTGACGGTATGTAAAATAGTCTTACTCTCTGGAGACTGCAGAAGCCACACTTGTGCCGAAAGTTTCAGTGATTCAGTGGCCAATGATATCAGGGTTAAAATAATATTTGATATATTCACTTTGCTAGCTATAATCTCCTTACCAATCTCTAACTGTAGCAAGGATACCACACCTTTCCAAGATATGTTCAGAATTGCAATCAAATTACCTCCACCCGTAGCCGCTAATATTCCTAACTCATATAAGTTTTCTATTGCACAGGATGCTATATTAACAATATGAGGCGTAACTTCATCTCGACTATTAGTCACAGGTTGGTTGGCAATGGAATTTATACTTCGGCAGTATATGGAGGAGAGCCTTATTGCTGCACCAAGAAGCTCCTGACTAGCTTTAACAGTTTCTGGTTCTTTGCCATGTATTTGCTACACACAACAATTGCAATACAAAGCATAGTAAGGGTAAGCTCCAGTATGGTCATTCATAGCCACGGATCGAAAAACATTTCAGCAAAATGCACCTACAGCTATTTTTATTCAAAAAAGGAATCAAAGTTGGCAAAAAAAAATTATCATTCTAATGACACATCAATGCATTGTTTAATTTCAATATTAATTCCCAGACATCCAAAGTTAGTACAATATTTCAACCACCATAATTGCACTTATTATTATTCATATTCATTCTAATGGCACCATTGTCATTGCATTGTTTACATTTTATCTATAGGAATTTTATTCTCTGCTGTAAAATTTTCATTGGCATTGGATGTTAGAAGAGGCTCTAGAGGGCGTATTCAGCTTCTACCTAGGATTATCCAAAAGAGCACCATCAGTACTAAACATTCCCCTATGAGCATCCTAGGCCACTTCTCAATGATAGATGATGCATAGGCCCTTTCTCAGTGATAGATGAAAGTTATTGGATCTTCTAGCTCTAGTGCTACTACAGATGTGAAAATCATTAGCCTCCTGTTTTGATATGCATTAGCTTCATGCTCCTTTGAAGGATCTTCATGTTTATCTACTTTTGAAAAGAGTGCATTTCTCCTTTATAACTAATTCTACTTTATGAGCCCCCTTGACCTGCTTTGGTTATTCATTGAGAAAACATCAGGATATGTCTAGTAGTTCCAAACCTTACGATAATTATTAATTAAGAAAATCAATTCCTAATTCTTAAACCTTGAATGACAAAGATAAAACTGTACATTAATTTGATGCACATCACTCATGCTAAGTTGTAAATCCACATAGATCACAAAACACATTCAACATCTTAATTAAACTTGAACCTCCAATTAGAAAATAGATTTAATGGATTGGTTTAAACTTTAAACTTTAGAATATTCTCTCACACATCTTCCAACAAGAGAACAAAGCCCTTACAGTATGCTAATTGCATTGGCACAGGACAGTTGAGCATAATACACAACGATAACTGTAAAAACCTATGCAAAAACAGAAAATATTTACATCATAACAAGTGAAGCAGTAGACAATGCCCTCCACAAACATGGGGCTTGACCGGATATGAGCAGAAATAGACATACCTTGATATCCGAAATTGCGACCTTTATTAAGGTCAATTGCTCTGAAATAAAGTCCTCCACTCTCAACAGAAACTGATCCTCAAACAAGTAAGAACACTTCGCCAAAGCTGAAGATGTAGCAGAAGCAAAACTCAGAGAAACTAAGAGCAACTGCACAAAGAAATATTCAGAAATCTGTTTAGAAAAATTCACTGAAAACAAAATACAGTCATCAATGTAAACTTTGAAGATAATGAAAGTTTCAATAGAAAAGAGTTTGGTGCGTGAAAAAATGGAAACCCTTAAAAATTATGGGGGGCACACATTTAAATTTGTAAAATCAAGCAACTTAAAATCCTTATTGGATAACCTATTGATTTCATCTTTATGAGAAGGAATGGTTTAATTTGAGCTAAAATCTGTCTGAGAAATAACATGCCTAGTACAGTTGCTCTAGTCTGATATGCTTCACATTAGGATGATTACAAACAGACAAAGGTGCAGAATAAATGCAAGTTTATCTCTTGCTGGAAAGTTTGAATCACTAGTGAAAAACACAACATTCAATTCATTAAAATTTCCACTTGGAGCCTTTCATCATGCCAAATGCTTATACTTGTAAACTGAAGTGTTCATAACCACTCTGTTCAAAACCCTAGGCAGCTAAGTCTTCAAGTAAAAAAAATTTAAGGACAAGAAACATACATTATCCAAATCCTCAAATGCACAACAGTACTAAGTCAACTCATTCCCCTCTCTCTAGAAAAATAGCTTTACTCACTTCTAGGATGCTGTCAAGATTTGTTGACAATTGACACAAAGAAGAAACAAAGTTTACTACCGTCAATAACATACCAAAGTATGTCAATGGAACACCAAAACACACTATTAAAGAAAAAAGTAGAACTAAAAAGAACAACAAAAAATTGCTGTCTAAAAGTTGAATAGCAAAAGAGTCTAACAGGATTATCGTAAGCTTTAGACAAGTCAATGCAAACAAAGTCAAGTGATACTAGGAGCCTTGAAAATGGAAATATTTTTGCCAAAAGAAGCAGCCTAGTATCCAAGACAAATGGGTTGGTAGATATGGATAATCTTGTGATATTGTTATCAGGATTCAATTGTGTAGTTTTTGAGTCAAACTCTTTGACCCATGTTTCATGAGTAGTGGTTCACAAGAACCCATCTCTCATGAGAATGAATGGAACACTTAGCACTCATTGCATTTAGGTGATGCTCACAGAGGTGAAGTGTTAGTTACCAATAGGGTCTACTTGCTTACAGTGGTACAAAACTGGAACATGCATGGAACAGAGATGGAACATAAAAGAAACAACGTATAACCAGCAATCATCTTATGCTCAGCAAGTGCACAACACAGATAGGACTAATTATTCTACTGTAGTTTTTTCTATTTCCATCCAAAAAGATAGTACTTACAATAATGTGCGGGACTCTTATATAGAGAGCCAAAGGTTGGTTCGAGGCCAACCGTTTTCCAGCTAATTACTACTAACAATCATTGATTAAACATATTTTAACCAAACCCGACCATCTAACTTTATTTATTAACTATTACATGTCTACATCATCCCCCCCCAAAACTTGTCGTCTTCCAGACGGCATTACAAAATGGGAAAGTACACAACTAGTGTTTCTGCTGAGAAAGGTGAGAGTAAGAAGGCGTCCCTGTGGTGGAGTCTGAGCTGCGCAGGGTTGTGAGTTCCTTCTGTGTAGCCAGTTGCTTCTCTCTGGTTGCTTTGAGAAGTCGTAGCGCGTCCATCTTGTCTTGTTCAGCACTGATGAGTAGCCGTTCCTTTGTAGTCCTGATGTTTCTTTCCTCCTCTCGAGCCACCTTCTCCTGTGCCAGTTCCTTCTTCAAGGCCTCCACTTCTACCCTTAGTTCTTTTTCCCGTTCCAGTGCTGCTGTATGTTTGTCATCAACCTTTTTGGTAGTCCACACCATTTTTTGGAGGTGGAGGAATGTGGTGCGGAAGGCATGCTCCATGTCTATGAGGTAGTCCCAAATCTTTCCTTGTGCCCTATGTTCCCGCCCATCAGTATACTGACCCACAATGTGAGAGGCTCCCCAGTCCTCTAATAGTTCCAATGATTCTTCCTCAGGCCATCCTTGGTTCACAAGACGTTGCAAGAATTCTGTCTCACATCCCTCCATCATAAAGGCCATCAAAGCCTTTACTGCTTTGGTGACCACCCCCATGTTTGCTTTAGCCGATCTATCCAACAGGTGTTGCGTGGCTTCCTTTATGTCATCCAGTCTGGCCATGAATTGTGTTGCTGAATTTTGGAAAAAATCTTCTTCTTCCTCTATCTCGTCCCTCAGCTTCTCCCCTACCTCTATGGTTTCCTCCATG
>MU225910.1:1263330-1310702 GCA_018584345.1 Thuja plicata
AAATATAACCATTGGTTATAAAGTGACATAATAAAATAAAGTGAGGAATCTTCTGGCATTAAAACGGAAGACCAAACGAACTCGGATGGAGACGTGTGATAGCTTGTCGGAAAGCTCTCGGTGAGACACTCTAAGTCCACTACTGAAATGCCAGGTACACTGAGTTCTCCCTACTTACTATAAATAGTAAGCACCCTGGAAACCCTGCGGAAACTGATCCGATTGGCCTAAAACTGAAAACACCTAGGCCAAACACCCCTCTGATCCTCTACCAGACCATGATAAAGTGGCTAACTATAAGGCACGAGATAATGTGCCCAAAAAGGGGACATTACAAATCATCCCTTCTCGGAGATTGCTTGCCCTCAAGCAATCAGTATCTGCATGCTGTGATCGTAATACCTGGATCCCAAACCAACCTCAGGGAAACTGCTCCACCAACCTGTCGTGTGAAATTGAAACAGATATTATGCCCTGACCTGTGAAGCCATTCATACAGCAACCAAACAACAACCAGTCTAATGTCAAGATCCCAAATCATTGCAGGATCAGTCATACCAAACTGCCCTGTGTCGCCATCAGCTGTGAGAAAGTCCTCAACCCAACTAAGAACCTCACTCCAACTGAGAGTACTGGCACTGCTACGGTCAGATGCAGGGAGGAACCAAACCTCACACCAATCGACTCCCTGAATAAATACTAACCGCAAGTACGCCCCTCCTGGATCCCATAAGCAAAAGGACCACCCATCTCCCCAGCTGGCTGAAATATCCAGATGCTCGATGCTTCTACTGAGTGGATTAGCAGAACTGTCCAACTGCCAGAACACTGCCCCTCTGATCTGTTGCCCTAATTGGAGACTGTATTGAAGAGGCAAGATACGCAGACTGTCGAACAAGGCTTCCATCTGCAAGAAAGGAACCATACCAAACCAATCACTCACCCCACACCTCTACAATAATCGAAAAAGGAAGTTCTCCGTAGGTGGGCTGAATGAAAAACCCAATGCATCCCATATAATGTGGCCAACATGCGATGCACTAACCAACTCTGTTGGAAATCCTAAATCAGCATAAGGATTCCATAATTGTCTCTCAATACCCGGAGTCATATAGTGTACACCTTGGTGTGAAAAATTCACCCCAACAAGCATAATCATCATACCAAGCTCAATAACCCCGTACTAAATAAGCTCTACCCGAACATCATCATCATGCCTAAAATATGTGGTGATAGAATTACCATAAGCACTGGATGAATCAGTATGATAGTGTATAGGAGTCGCGGCTGTGTGGAAAGAGGAATGGTCCAAGGGATGCTCGCCAAAACAGGACATCTCACCATCAACGAGAGGTAGTGCACGAAAGGGCACATCACCCATCATGCCACAAGACATAACTGCCCATCCGGGACTGCTGTTGTAAAAGCCACACTGCACAGCAACTGAGCTCATCCCACTACTCCAACCTGGTGACCAAGATTCACCTCTAACAGCTGACCCTGGGTCCCAAATTTTGTAATCGGCCTCATCCTCGTCATGGGGATAGGGAATACCTTCCTCATCTAGCTCGAAGAAAGGATTATCAAATATCAAATCAGCATCCATCTCAAACAAGAGATTATCCATCGCCTGAAAGTTATCCAACTCATAAAGAAACTTTGGATGATCCAAGGCTCTTTTGGGATAGCTATCCAAGTCATAGGTCTGTTGTATGCTATCGAGTTCCTGAATCACCTCCTGAAAGAATTCAGACTGGTCTCCCTGTCGTCCTGTTACCTGTACTAACTAGAGGCAACAATCTGATTTCTTGCTTCCTGAAGAGCAAGACGTGTGTGCTCCAATGTTTCCTAAGCAACATTATTCTCTCCGTTGAGCTTATTAATCTCGTCACCTTTTTCCCTCAACTGCTCAGCATAAATTTCTGCAACCTGTAACAGGTAGTCGCGATCCGACAGTAAGCATAGATATTCTGATTTTGAAATCTCAAATGTTGTTTTGACCTCCTGTAAATCTGCAACATAGGATCCAATCCTTATATCACCTTGTCCTGTCTCTTTCTGAGCTTTCCTGCAAAGATCCTCAATGATCTGGTGAGTGCTATCATGGTGAATAAGAGCTGCAGTAATAGCATCATGATTGACTTTCAACTGACCCTTCAAGGTATGCTTCTCATCATTGTCATTTTGGGATGCACTCTCAGATTGTTCATCCAATTCATCATTATGCATACGCAATGCGCTGCTATAGAAATCACATGATTCCTCATATTCTGTAACCTATATATTTGCCATCTCTTCTTTATGCATGGGTTCAATATTTGTTTTGCAATCTCCTGCTTCAATGTCAACCTCATAAAGCTTTTCTTCAATAACTGACTTAGTTTTTTGTTCACTTACAGATTGAGTAATGATAGCTGGAAACTCTTCATATAAATTTATGCCCCTGTCTTGTGCAAGTAGATCTCGAGCCAAATCCTGACACTGCTTCCTTTCCATTAAAGTTTTGCATTGAAGCTTTGGATGAAAGTCCAAGAAGTTAGAGAAAGTTAAATCTCTCTGAACCTGTGGAGGAAGAGTGTTGTACTCATCATATATGCTGAGAATTTCAGTCCTTTTATCCGGTTGTGAAATCTGGGCTAACTGTCGCTGTACTTTAGCAAGGTCCTTCCATATCTGTGTGTTGCTAAATGATCTCTCCATCGTGACCTATCCTGCAGTTCAAACTGAGAACCAATTCCAATTGTGACAACGTTGACCAAATCTGTTTTATGCTGCCCTGCTTGTACCAACTTTTCCCCAAACTAAATTTTCACCAAATCGTCGCACTGTAATGATCTTGACTTGTTGTTTCAAGATAAAAATCCGCCAACAAGGATATCCAACTCTGCTTCAATAACCTGTATCTCAACAGCACATTAATGATCCAGAAAACATCCTGGAAAGTTTTTAAACTCTCCCTTGCTCCTAATTAAGAACTTCAACAGTAAATTCCTTGCTATTCTTCACCAAAATTTGCAATAACGCTCTTAAATATATTTTTTTTGTTGCATTAAATCGTAATGATATGAGTTTCAGTTCTGGTGATTTCACTCATTAGTCAAGCTGCAAATAGATTTATTCGCGCTGTCAAAGACTATTGATGTCCATATAACGAATTCCGCTGTACCTACGCCAAATGATGAATCACGTCCACGTCCAACACCTATATTCTCCCAAAGCACTGTGACAAGGGTTAAGACTATCCACCAACATTTATACTTTCCAACAACCTTATTTGGGCTCGGCTTTCACTCCCACACAACCTCTGGTGTCCACGTTGTTGCCAAGCGAACTCACTATGGCGCTAAGTAATCTACACTCCCCTTGCTACTGTCGTGCTAATAGCAGGTGCCTTTTTTTTTCCCACCACTGTAATGATCTGAAGTGGATTTTTGCATTCTTTTTTCCAGAACTAATCTCACAAGTATTCTTGTCAAATGTTTAACATTCAAGGTCTGCCTGTATTTCTTTTCCCGAATGGTTTGGTGTGAAGTGGTGACTTAACTTATCAATCACAGTGATGCACATACATAATCCAAAATGCCACGAGTTGTAAAAATGTAACATAAATGAAGGTGAGTTATTGATAATTCAGACAAATAATTTCCCGCGCATGACAGATCATTTCACTCCTCAATATTTAACAATAGCATTTATACAAAGGACTGGCAGCTCCCACTTACATGTAATCTCGAATGATCCAGATGCTTTCAGCAACTCTGAAATGATGAGGCACGAACGAAAGAGGTAATTACTATTCAGTGTTGTGAAGTTGTTGTAGCAACTCCTATATAACCATTACCCAGACTACGGCTTCACTAGCCCTGCGTGATACACCCACACCGTATCAGCTCCTTCCAACGTTCGAGCAACAGTAACTCCTATTCGCGCCCGAACTGTAGCAACTTCTTCTCATTCCCGACATGCAGCAGCTCCTCCTCATGTCCGTCTACTACCTAGCCAGTGACCACACGTCAGTACCACACGGCTTCACCAGCAATAGAATCGAGACTGTTAGTATGTCTCCCGCAATACACCAATACATCACGCATGTGTTTACTGGTTCAAACGTCACCTACAAACAGTATGTCGTGCACTCCAAAGCCAATGCCAATGTAATCCTTCAACTCCAAGCTGCCCGTGTTATTATCTTCTATGTGCGGGCATGTACCATCCTCTACGATACCACTGCTAGACCTCCCCGTGACTGTGCAGAGAGTGGTCGAGTCAAAACGCCACGCTATGAGTCGGGGTGGTGCTGCTGGAAAACGGGGCACTCTTCTTTCAATCGCGACACCAGGCAAGGACGCAACCAATCCACTTTCCACCCCCGCGTTTATCCCTGGGTAGAATAACACAACAACGTTATTCTACAGGACCCCGATTCAACTTCTTCTCACGGCCCACTATGCTCGTGAATCAATACAGCATGTAAACTCCTGCGTTTTGTATGTTATTTCACCGCAAGTTATAGTATTCTCCAAAATTTTATTCCCGCAATAAAATATTTCACCGCAAGTTATAGTATTCTCCAAAATTTTATTCCCGCAATAAAATATTTCACCTTTAAATATTTGATACAAACAATAGCGGCCTCCTTCACGACATTTACAATAGGAGTTTGATGTATCCTCAACAAATATTTCCCAATGATTACACTATAAAATGAACCTGTCTTCTTGCTTACTATGGCTCAATATGATAAGTGCCTTATTTATTTCGAATGTGTGAGCAGGTTGAGTGCTTGCTAGTTTCCAGAAAGTGAATACAGTGATTTCCTTGACCTGCAAGCCAACATTTAGGCTGCTATACTGAATTCTGGAAGTTACTCGAACCCTTACTTGCTAAATCTGATATTCAGAATACATGATACTGAATTCTTTTACTCAACACCCTTTTATAACTTTTTTTTTGAAGAAAACCTCACAAGCTGGCAAGATTTATGGCTCTGATACCACTGTAATGACCCTAACCGGCCATTTTCCAAACTTTCACCAATATTTCTCATACAGATTTAAACATTTAAATGCATGCAATAAATCATCGATTCGATAACAGTAATCCAGCAAATATCCCAATAAAACCTCAGCAAATATTATTGCGTAAAACAACAGCAATACAATAAGAATGGGATTTCCACAATCCAAAATCTGAACCACAATATTCAGCAGAATGACAATTAACAGAAAAGAACCTGTGAATGCAATGGCGAACTCTGAAGTGAATTCGCACCGGAGACGAACTGGGGCTACGTCCAATCCTCCTCTGAGCCAAAAGGGTTTCCGTCCTGAAGGCTGAATTCGAAAGCTGAAGCTTCCTGATATCTCCAAGAGATAAAATATCATATCATAAACTAAGCATATTCAAATGAGCCTTCAATCCTTCTTTTAAAGCAATGGCTGTGACTCTTTAGTTTCCCCTCTCTGTCTTTTCATATTCTCACTTAAAGTCACTTTTTAAATAAATATAACCATTGGTTATAAAGTGACGTAATAAAATAAAGTGAGGAATCTTCTGACATTAAAACGGAAGACCAAACGAACTCGGATGGAGACGTGTGATAGCTTGCCAGAAAGCTCTCGGCAAGACACTCCGAGTCCACTACTGAAATGCCAGGTACACTGAGTTCTCCCTACTTACTATAAATAGTAAGCACCCTGGAAACCCTGCAAAAACTGATCTGATTGGCCTAAAACTGAAAACACCTAGGCCAAACACCCCTCTGATCCTCTACCAGACCTCGGTTAGCCCACCGGACCATGATAAAGTGGCTAACTATAAGGCACGAGATAATGTGCCCAAAAAGGGGACATTACAGGTGTCCCCTAGAGGGGCAATGTTTTTGAAATTTGTGGATTGTGAGGGGCAAATAAAAGATGGGCCATTTATTGCTAATATTCTCATCTCTGCCATTGAACAAGTGGGTGCTAGAAATGTTGTCCAAGTCATAACGGACAACGCAAAGAATTGTGGAGCTGCTTGTTTGTTGGTTGAAGAGCGATATCAACATATCTTTTGGACACCTTGTGCGGTCCATTCACTCAATCTTATGCTACAAAAGATTGGGAACAAAATTGGGTGGATCAAAGAGGTGTATGCAGAGAGGCTGAGGACATCCAGATGTTCATCACAAACCACCACATGACTCAAGGAATATTCAGAATGTTCTCGCGTTTGGAGCTACTGAAGGTAAGTGAACTTAAACTCAAGTTAGTATTTTATTTTTTTCAAAATTAGTATCTTACAATTTCTGATTTTCATATTTTGATTGTGTAATGTGTATTCTTTTTTATTATTTTTAAAGTATGTATCTAATAGTTGTATTTCTTTGGCTCTAATTTATGTTACATGTTGCTGAGACTCATTTTGCATCAAATTAAATCGTCTTGAGACAACTTGTGCAAGTGACAGAGGCACTTTGCAGTATGGTAATCAGCAACAATTGGGCTATATGGAGGCAAAGCAACAGTGGGAGGGCAACCAAAATAAAGTGAAGGATATTGGATGACTCATGGTGGGAAGGTGTGGAACATCTCATTAAGTTCACCGAGCCCATTATGAGCATGCTTAGGTACACTGACATGGATAGGCCTTGCCTTGGAGAGATCTATGATGGCATAGACTCAATGCTTGAGAAGATCATGCAAATTGTAAATGAAAAAGAGCAAGATCCCCAAGAGACCTTCAGACATTTGCAAGAAATTGTTGTAGAACGATGGAACAAAATGACCACTCCTCTACATTTGCTTGTCTATGCATTGACGCCCAAATACTATAGCACCCAACATACTGATCAACCAGAAAGGCTGCCACCCTATAGAGATGTAGAAGTGTCTGATGGGTACAAGGCAGCATTTGAAAGAATCTTTCCTAATGATGATATGCAAGACGTGATTACGGATGAGTTCATAGAGTTTGTGAATGCAAGAGGTCTAAGTAATGATGCTCTTCGTCATTGGCTTAGGAAGGATGCTCATAGTTGGTGGTACCTCCATGGCCAAAGATTCCAAATGTTGTAGCCCCTTGCAATCAAAATTATATCACAAGTAATTTTTTTATATAAAAAATTAGTTTACTTTATCTTCATGACTAGCAAATAATTTTTATTTATAAGATTAATAATTTTATTTTAAGTGTTTACTTTGTCTTGTCTTCATAGGTTGCTAGTTCATCTCCAGCAGAAAGAAATTGGAGCACATTTCCGTTCACCCACTCAATGAAGCGCAATAGGTTGCAATCAAAAAGAGCAGAGAACTTCGTATTTGTGTATTACAACTTGCATCTCGTCTCACACAAGAGTAAAGAATACAATGAAGAGGAGACGAAGAGGTGGGATATAAATGCAGAGCTTGCAGACTTGGATGCTTCCACTTCTAGGCTTGAACTTGATGAATGTGAAGATTTTGACGCCAATACTATTATTGGTGCAGCTGATCCCATTGGCCTTAGCTCTATTTGTGAGTCAACTAATGCCAATGAAGATGAAGAAGATGATGAAGAAGAATAGAATATCAATAAATTTTTAATCCATTAGTTGAACTTCAAACAATGATACTTGAACTGATGTTATGATTTAATTTTAATGTTTTGAATCTTTGATGTTGAACTTGAAGTATATGATGGTATGATCATGATTCATGATGCTATGATTACAAGTGTTTTTGGTGTTTAAATGTTTTTATGATACTATGTGACATTCTAATCTTAACTCATGCTTCTAGGATGCATATATATATATATATATATATATATATATATATATATAAAATTTTTACATGTTTTTGTACTAACGAACCCAAACCCCTTTTCAAAATTTTGTCATACGGCAAACCGGTCCTTCGTACCCGAACCGGCATCCTAGTCTAATAGAATTAAACTTGGCTGATTGGGAGTACTGAAGACATCCCTGGAAATGTCCCAACGCACAAGATTCTTTAGGCCATCATCTCTGAAGTCTCCCAACAAGGAATTGAAGTCTCCTGCCACAAAACTTAGGTCAAAACATGTTAAAAGGAAAAAGAAGGCAAATAAATAAAATATGCCTACATAATGTTTCATGCCAATATTTTGGATGATACAAAAATTTGCGCAAAGTCATAGTGATCAGATCAAATGACAATGTAGGGATTTTGCGGGGGACACAAACAATTGAATGACTGATTTCGTATCATTGTAATGGTCTAAGTTACCAGTTCAGGTTTGGGGACGGGTTCGGGTATGAGAACCTGGTCCGTGGGTTCGTGAATTTTTTTTCTTTATGGTTCGTATGGGTTCATGTGTGTGTATATATATATATGCATTATATATACAAAAAAATAAGAGAAATATACATAATTGTAAAACTAAATCATTTCATAGTAAAATGAGACAGCAAAATGAGAGAGCAAATGTGAGAGCGAAATGAGAGAGCAAATGTGAAATGAAATGTGTTTGAAGGCTCCATATTAGGGTCATTTTAGGGTTTGGAGAAAAAAAATGCTTTTTTAAGTGGTTTTGGGCCCACTTTAACTCTTGGACGTCGTGGGTCCCGGGCGGTCCACGCAGGTCCTTGGATGGTCCTCCTTGGTCCGCGCCCAGTCTGCAAAGGGTCTGTGCTAAGACCTGTGGGTCTGTCCGGGTATTTATTATTCTTTATGACTGATTTCCTGTTCTTGCTTTCAAAATTCTAAGTCGTAATATTTTCTAGAAATTACTAAATTATATTAAAATTTTGACATCTCCAAGTACCCCATCTCCTGTTTTTTTTAAACTAGTCGTAGCGATACTTGTACCAGTCTTCGGCATCTCCAAGTACCCCTGTCTCCTAGTGACTTGAAGAACACAAATTCACTACTAAGAGGGGGGGTGAATTAGTAGTGAATAAACTTTAATCCTGTTTTCAACTTAATTCAAACTTTAAGTATTTACTTCAAGTTGACTTAATTAAAATAGACCATAAGATAAGCACCAGGAAATCAAGCAACGAGACACAAGGAGCAGTGCACAAGAATGTGACGTGGAAACCCAATGCGGGAGAAAACCATGGTGAGAAACACTGCTAGGATCTACCGTCCTAATCCAGCCTCACAAATTAAAACATGTACAATAGTTTTAGGGTATCAACCCAAGGGTCACCCAACACCTTTTTCTTCAAAGGCACCAACCTCTTCAAATACAAACTTCTCAAAATGAGCACCAACTCAATATCTCACCAATTCCGTATGAGAAAACAGTAACTATCTTAAAAGCATCAGTTCAGATAGCATTACAACATTGAGTATACAATTTATTTTCTAAATCACAATACATTCAAACACTAACTGTGAATTGTAGTCTCAAAACAGAAGTGAACTGATACGACAATCTTCTTGACCAGAATTTAAACAAACTGAAGTTCCAGTTGTGATATGAAATATATTCCCAAGAATATCAAACTGAATACCATATGCTCCTGTAATTCTGTAATTATGACATGCGTTAACCCAGAAACATATACTGCATTAGATAGAACATCAAGACTGCCTCTGTTAAGTTGTAGAATATTCAAGATGACTTGTCTGTTAATGCTGACGCAATTATGACAACCTTTAGAATTGTAATCTGGTAATATCACTACAATAATGCATTGCAAATTCAAAAGAACATATACCAGATGTCTACCTGATCAGAACACCAACTTCAAAACATGAAAACTTATACCTGAAACACAAATCTGCCTTGCTGTTTTCAGAACTTCGTTCTCTTGCTATCATTCAAATTTCATAGTATAGAAGAAACACTGCATGCAGATTTTTCTCTGTTTACTCCTTTTAACTATAAAACCCGTACCACAAAATGTTTGTTCATACTATCACAACATATTTATTGTCAACAGACCCAGCCTTAAGTCTTTCATTTAATATGTAGAACCACACCTCTTTTCTGAATAAATGAAAACATATATATATAAGTGCAAATGAGAAAGACACAGTTATAACCACCAATCTGTTCGCATTGCAAGTAATGGCAAATTACTTAATCATTTGAGTAATAACATTTACCGCTAAAAAACAAGGAAAGAAATGTCCAGCGTAACTCATTGAAAACTGCCAATTGACATGTGGTTGTAAACAAGTAGAATTATTC
This sequence comes from Thuja plicata, assembly GCA_018584345.1. Classification (NCBI taxonomy): domain Eukaryota; kingdom Viridiplantae; phylum Streptophyta; class Pinopsida; order Cupressales; family Cupressaceae; genus Thuja; species Thuja plicata. Next base: position 1,273,474 of record MU225910.1, read on the forward strand.
AACCCAACAAACATCATGTGATTAACAAGTCCTTTGTTTTTAATATGCAATAGCCCGATAGCCATATACTGCATATAGACATCCTGGCGCACTTTGTCTTTTCAAATCGCTGGAGCCCGATAATCATCCCTGCGTATGACATCCTGATGTATTGGAGCAAAATGTTTCTCCTTGATTAATTCAGTGTGTCTCTTTACCAAACTTCTGGTGTTACATCCACGTGTTTTGGACTGACATAACCTGACAGAAAACACTTTTAATTTTTATATATACTTGATACTTATCGGGCTGACAGGCAACCAGACAGCTTCCTTAAGATAAAACAAAAGAGACTTTTCAAAGCATACTCTCAAACGACTTAGTCATCATCGGCACATAGGACAATAGATGAACATCCAGATATCGGCTCTTCCTCCATTCATAAGCAACTTCAATACAAACTGGACCAGATGATCACAGAGACGGTGATTACTTCATACTTCTCACAATATTTAAGGCACTGGAACAATCTTGTAACAAGCAAGTATGTCTCTTAAAACTTTATCGCTGCAATTTGTAGATACCTCTTAAAGTTTTGATTGCAAACACATCACCATCTTTGATTACCAACAATTTCATTACCAGCCTTTAAAATGTAAAATGATTCAACAAACATTTCTGAATCAGATATAACAACATAGTTCAGAATATTTGTTTTGTAACTCATTTGACATCAATGACAAGAATTTAGACAAGGGTCAACATGACTATGATTTAAACTATCTAAAAAGCAAGATGAACATGACAACTTATTGAAACCATACCATGAAGCTTCACTATTCTCAAAATAACAGTTCTAGAACAGTACATAACATAAATTTCTATGAATGTATGAGAGCTAATTCCAAGTCAATCCAAGCGACACCATGGGTGCAGCACATGGACATCAATAGTCCTAGTTTCCTCAAATATTGTTTCGGTCCTAATAAGTATTTTTACTATTGTTTAACTTAAAGCGTAAAGGCTTTTTGTAATGCTTATAGGCAAAGTTATGAGACTTGCCCAGAACTCTATTTTTTTTTCACTTCTATGTCCTCTACAACACTAAAAGTCATTTCATTTCATCTCATTGGCAAAACAGGAAGGGAAAAGAGAGCTGTGAGGAGATATAAATGTGCATTGTAGGGCAACCGACAAGAAGAGAAAGAAAAAATCCATCATCAAATCACATTTGTGCAGCTGCATTCTCACATATGGGGCATCAATAGGTGTCAAAGATCGATTGAAAGGAGTATGCATTTGATTTCAGGTTTGATTGAAGCGGTAAGCTTGATTTTTTTGCATTTTTTTGCATTTTTTTAAAATGGACATCTAAGTTGATATTTCGACACTTCCTTTTATGTCTTTCGTCTTTAGTTAGTTTTAGGAAGTTTGTTTCTATCTTTTGTGTTTCTATTCTCGATCGTTTCCGTTATGGAAAGATCATTCTATATTCTCTATTTAAAGAGCTCTCGGCTCCAAGTAATTATTGAATATCAATCGATTATCATTTCATGGTATTAGAGTGAGTTAAGTTTTCTGACAAACTTTCTTTAAAAAAATTCGTGGGTATTTACCTGGTATTTATTTCATGAAGTTTTTTTGAATCGATTTTTTTATGAAAAATTCGTGGGTTTCTTTTCTGCAAAATTCAAAGGGCTTTTTGTTGAATCTTTGAGCAGAATTGTGGCAGATTGCGAAGTTTTTTTGGCAAGTTTTTCTACCTTACTCGCATAGATATTTTGAGGTCTACTGAAGGTTCTTCTACCACGCGAAGTCTATTGTTCTGCAGATTCTTTTTGCACAATAGTTTTGGCAAAAATCATGGGACTTATCTATTTTTTGCATGATGTGTTTTTTTTAGCCGTGCGATGAAGGGTTTTGGCCGCAATACGAGAATTTCAGATTTTTTTGTAGCGGCTAGGGTTTTTGCACGATTTCATGGAAAAACAACATGGGTTTTTATGGATTTTGTATGATATTTTCCACAAAAATCATGATTTTTTTGTCAAAGGGTTTTGCTCAATTTTTCCCAAAAATCATGGTCATGGGTTTTTGTTTTTTGCACAACTTTTTCACACAAAAATCATGGGTTCTTTCTTTGCTGGAGGGTTTTCTAATTTTTTCCACAAAAAATCATGGTTGATGTTATTGTTGTCTACGTTTTCTGATTTTTATTTCCATAAAAAATCATGGCAGGGTTTTGCATGATTTTTTCCATTAAAATCAGGGAGGATTTTACATGATTTTGTCTTAAAAATCATGGTCTACTTTGCTTTTTTTACTATTTTTTCCACAAAAACAAAGGTGTGTGATTTCAACATCGCATCAAGGGTTTAACAATTTTAACACAAAATCATGGTTTCAGTTTTTTGCCAATTTTTTTGTAAACAAAAATTGAAGCTTTTTAAAGGTGATCTCAGTGTCTCTAGATAAAGGGAGAGATGGCTTTGTTACCCAACACCAGGTTGGAAGGATTGTGGTCAACACATTGTGGTAATCTTGGTCATATCCAAAAGTTTTGTAGAACCTAGGAGGGTCTCAACAGAAGGCTCATGTCACAGAACGTTCTAAAGAGAAGGGGCAGCCTTCTATGTATTCATGGCCAAATGACATGCAGATTATGTCAAGTCTTCTGTAGGGTAGTTAAATGGATGACCTTTAAGGGAGGGTATTAAAATAATATTAGAATATTGTTATAATGGTCATCTTAGTTGATATTAGAAACTTCCTTTTATGTCTTTTGTCTTTAGTTAGTTTTAGGAAGTTTCCTTTCTATCTTTTATGTTTCTATTCTTCATTGTTTTTGTTATGGAAAGATCATCTTGTATTCTCTATTTAAGGAGCTTTTGTCTCTTTTGTAATTATTGAATATCAATCGATTACCATTTCAGAGTTCGAGAGGTCGGAGAAAATGGAACCATAAAATTGTCAACTCTCGTCAATTAGCCAGTGCAAGAGGCGGTAAACAGGTCAAAATTAAAACCAAATCATGAATGACGGCAATGAGATGACCCAATTTGAAGGGGAATGTTGGATCACATAGGTAGGCAATTATCAAAAAAAAAAAAGAGAAAAAAAAAAGAAGAAAAAAAGATAGAGAGAGAGAAGAGAAAGAACTCACCATACGGACATTTTGTCTGTACGCCAAGAAAAGAGACAGTCTTAAGATAGAAGATCGTTCGTAAAAGGGTCATACGGCAAAAGCAGTGGAGGGGTGAACTACAAAAAACCGCACATAGAACAAAAAAGGTTCGAAGGAGAACAAAGGAACCATATGCCGAATTGTCACACTACCTACAGTGATTGGAAGGAGACAAACAAAGACCGTACAACCCACAAGAAATCGCTATGAACGGCTAGAGTTGGAGTTGAAGAGCGGATGAAGCCACACAGCATCACCATACGGCAAGGGAGGTGAAGCAAGACGAGAAAGGAAATTTGCGAACCGTACAGCTGAAGACGGTAGAGAAGTGACGGAAAAAAATATATATATAACACAGTCCACACAAAGGACCGTACGACACACCTTACAACACAGCAACAAGAGAACACTGTACGACTTGTTGATCAGAAGATCGTACGACTAATAAAACATAGACCGTACGAAGATGGGGACATACATATACCGTACGGAATGAGTGGAACGCGTCGAAGGGAAATAGTCGTACGCCAGACGGCACCGACATACAAAAGGGAGACACCAAAAATTAAAAAACATTTTACGGGATAAATATAGACCGCAAAAAAGAAGAGACGAGCCTCTGTGGAGTCGAGGGGGAAGCCTAGTCGTACGAGTTGAAGAAATTGGCCATTGTAGATTATCATACTGCGAGAGCAAGCAACGTACATACGGTATAGGGTTACAAGATTATTGTAATTCTGAATTTTGTGCAGTAGCAAGATCAGGTTGATGAGTTGGAGTCCAAGAAACAAGTTGAATGATATTATTTTTAATTTTGACCCATTCACCACCTCCTGCACTGGCTGACTGGCGAGAATTGACAATTTTATGGCTCCATTTTCTCTGACCTCTCGAACTCTATAGGGACCAAGCCATCGTACTTTGAATTTTCCCGGCTTTATCTCATTGTGCCCGTTATACTTCAACACCAACTGGCATGGATTGAACCTCATCCATCTAATATGTTTGCCATGCCATAACTTTCGGCGTTGTTGGGCTACCTCTGTCGCCCACTAGGCCATCATCCTTCGCTCGTCCAGCTTATTGAATGCATACAACCGCTCCCTCAAGCTTTCCATGTTGCCCAACCGGTTCTCGATAGGTATCTAGAGGCTGGGTACCATAAACTTAGCTAGTACGATCACCTCTTGGTCGTACATTAATTGGAACGGTGGTTGGCCTGTTGCAACTTTGTAGGCCGTTCTATAGGCCCACAACACCGACGGAAGCCTCTCCTCCCAGTCCTCTTGCTCAACTCCGCACGACTTGTAGATCACCGAGACTAATATCTTGTTGGTGGCTTCTGCTTGCGAGCAACACCTTCCATGCGGTGGTGTCTGGTACCATGTGCCCTCCTGCAAGACCTTCATGTGCCTCCCTCAGCACTCCTAGAACCTCTTCTTCCATCACACATTTCCTCAACACCTGGTCGGGTCCCATTGTATACAATAGTCCATTTATCATTTGGAATGTCCTGCTTCTCAAGACCAACTTTCTTCGTTTGGACGGCGGCATGTCTCTCAGGAACTGTGAGGTCGAGAGGTATTCCCTGATGTTCGTGTACTAGGACAGTAGTGTCGCAATCTGAAACAAGTGAGCATCCGAAAAATCATCATTCACTCCTTTTGGTGGCTCTTCGGACTTTATCTGTGATAACTGGTCAGCGATCACGTGGCTTTTCCCTGGTCGCACGATGATTGTGAAGGTGAACTCCTATAATAGGAGTAGTCACCTACTGACCCTTCCATGAATAATCAGTTTGTTCACCAGGTACATGAGTGCCTAGTGGTCCACATAAAATGTGAACAAGGTCGCCAATAAGTAATGACATAACTTTTGTACAACGGAGACCATCCCGAGAGCCTCCCTTTCTGTCGTATTGTAATTCTTTTCCGCTTTGGATAACAATCTACTTGCAAAGTAGATTGGATGGTCCAGCCCATGCTCGCCCACCTGGGCCAATGTAGCATCGATTGCGTAATTGGAGGCGTCCACATGGATGTGGAACTCTTTATCCCAGTTTGGGTATGCCAAGATAGGTGCACCCACCAATCTTGTCTTCAATTCCTCGAAGGCTTCACCTTGTGTGGTCTCCCAGGTGTATGGCTCGCCTTCCATGTCAGTTTGTCCAGGGGTACGAGATTTGTGCAAAGTTCTTGATGAACCTCCGATAATACCCGATATGGCTGAGGAAAGATTTGTCTTCGATGACATCCGTAGGGGGTTCCATTTCCACAATTACCCTCACCTTATCCGGGTCTATCTTCAGTCCGACCTTGCATACAATGTGTCCTAGCAACTTCCATTAAGGCACCATGAACCTACATTTCTTGGGGTTCAACACAAACCTGGCTTTCCTAAACCATTCCATACATTCTCGTAGGGCTACCAAATGAGTGTCTTGTCCCCTGTAAATGGACCAATCATTGAGATATGCTTTAAAATTCCCTACGGACATCTTATCAAAAATGTGTAGGATGATCCTCTGAAAAGTTGTCGGTGCGTTACATAATCCGAAGGGCATCCTATTGTAGGCGTACACGCCATCCTCAACCACAAATGTGGTTTTCAACTTGTCCTCGGCAATGAAAATTTGGTTGTACCCCGAGAAGCAATCCATGAAGGAGTACATCTTGTGCCTTGCTACTTCCTCCAGAATACTGTCTGTGAACGGTATAGGGAATAGGTCCTTAATAGTGACCGCATTCAGGCACCGAAAATCCACACAGATTCGGATCTAGTTTCTCTCCTTTAGTGAAACCACAAGGGGTGATACCCATTCGCTAGTTTGAACCCGAAAAATAATGCCCGCTTCGAGCATCCACTCTATCTTGATAATGTCCCCTTTCTAGAATAAGATTTGATAAGAAATAATATAAATAAATAAATAATACTATAATTCATTATATAACGAAAGAATATAATCAGTATAATATTATATTATATTATATGAATACAATAATATAATAATACAAAATATAAACTATTATTAAATATAATAATATAATTATAATCTAAATGATAATATAATTATATTATACTTTAAATAAATAAATAATAATATTAAAATATATATAAATAAATGAATGGTAATGATTTAATATTAAATATAATTCTTAAATATAATATAATATATACCACTAAAATATATACTAAATAATTAATATTATAATAATATGCTAAATATATTATAATATAAAATATTAACCAAAGCATAGTCGTAACTCCACCAATTATAGGCATCCCGACCATTCAAAATGGGATATACTCATCATCAACAACAATATAATAATGTTGAGAATCTTAAGTGACGGATATACAACATCGTCTTTACAAAATCACCATTATCATATTCTGGAGAAAATGTATCGACAATATTCCCCTCAAAGAATATAAGATCTATAAACATATAATCATCAGGCGGAAACCCTTGAAGACTTCAGACCATCCATATCCAACAATATCTCTACACATTCCCATCAATATATTGTATTCATCATCACATCATTGGGGACATCCAAAATGAAGGAATCGGCAAAAAAATGTCCAGTCAGAAATTCATTAGTTAAGAGTCAAACATATGGACTTAGAACCATCATCGAACATACCAGGAAAGAGACGGAGTCATACTATCTAATCGCTTATGTAGAAGCATATACGATTTGTTCAAAATATATTGGTAGCCAACATACACGACAATGATATAGGAGAAATGAAGGAATGACAATCATAAATATGATCATTCGGGATGAGTGGTAGTCATAGTTTAATATATATATATATATATTCGAATTCAAATTTGAAGTGATCTACAGGAGCCATATTTAGAAAGCTCTATATGGGTTGAAGTGAGATCAAGCATTGTTGACGCCATGAGTTCAAGGAGTCAATATGGATAGCAATCTTACTTCACCAGGAGTATCCAAGGGAATGATATCAAGGAAGAAATAAAAAATAAGAGTTTTAAAAGAAATAATTTACAATAGATATATTGGGAGCAAATTTGTCAGGGGAGAAATCAAATACGATCTCATCACCCAAGAAGGGATAGACATTGATAGAGAGGACAAACTAATAACTGGAATTTGTCACATCAACGATAAATATCTCACCATCATTTCATAAGATAAAATCTGACAAGCAATTAGAGGGAGATTAGTATATACACATACACTGATAGCAATATCATTACATTGGTTAACTTTGTGAAACAAACTTCACATCAACATACCAACAAGGGTTATACACCACAGATCTGAATCTTATTCTCACATCACAAGATATCATTTACATATACATGCAGAAGACATTTGACCGAGTTATTGATATCAAGATAAACCTTTCATATTATATATGGCAAGAATATATCAACATTTATGAGGTCTATCTTATATAACAGTAATTCATTACATTATCAGACCCAAAAGTCAAGACTTATACTACTATAGTTGACCAGCTAATTGTGCATAGCATCAAGCTTGCCATTGTGAGTAAGATCTTTAATAAAGAGAAGTTTTCCGTAATTGACATTTTCAAAACATTGTCCCGATATTCCAAGTTAGTCGAACAAGGAACATTACACTAACCTAAGTCTAGCAAGGGACATTACAATCTCCTTGTTCACCCTCGCGACATAGTTTTCGTTCATTCGATGCAGTCTCTTCCGTACCTACTGGGCTCCAGATACACGTGGAATGCGATGCACGCATAATTCCAGAGGCACTCCCTTCAAATCCTTGTAGGTCTAGGCGAAGATGTCTTTATACTCGATAAATATTTTGAAGGATGCGACCTTCAACGCAGGGTTCTAATCATCCCCCGCCAATATGTTCTTCGGGTTTGCTTCATCTCCCAACTTTGTTTTCTTCAGCTTGGGCTCCTCATACCGTATAGGTTTATCTTTATCAAACTGATGTGCAGGAGTCTCATTGACTTGGGCTTCTCCTTCATTATATTCCCCATACTCCAGAGGGAACATGTCCTCTCCTGGCTCCTCTTCGATCTGCAAAATGTTACATGACGGCTAGAAAAGCTCGTAGTCCTCTATCTGCCAATGAAAGAGGTCGTTCATGGAATCCACATTGTCTTCGGAACACCCTTCCAATTCCAAAACACCCTCCTTATTCGGCTCCATCCGATGTTTTCCCTCATCTACTCCAATCAGCTCTCCTTCTGATTTCGACTCTGAAGAGGATGCCAACTCCTCGCTCATGATCTAAGTTCTCAGGTCAATCACAAATTTCCTCCCTCCCCATGGACAACGTGTTGCACTTCCAGTTATGATTCACCTTCGCAGTGACGAGCCACCCCCTCCCCGGGATAGCATTGTAACATTTCTTCTTCAAGGGGATCAATTCAAAATCAAGAATAAAGGGTTGTGTACTAATAGTTACCTGTTGTGCCATCAGAGTCCTGATCATCTTGAAGTCGTGTTGGTCGACGCCCACCAAATTGAACGTTGGTGGCCACAGCCACGGCTTTCCCAACTTCTTCCAAGTCTCTTCCGGTAGCACATTCACCCTCGATCCTCTGTCCACAATGGTGTCTGTAAGAATGGTTCCCAAGATACCCATCTCTACCACCGTCGAGTGTCGTCCATTGTTTATCGCCAGTACCATAGGGTCCGTCGAACGGCTCACGCGGACTTCAGTATGGTTTGTCGTACGGGTAGGTACTTTTACGGTGCTCATGATGGTCATCCTCAGTTGCGGCATAGTTTCCAAGAGGTCCTTGATTTTCACCGGCACTTCTATCTGCAACACTTGTCTCGTGATACTCTATTCAGCTTCCATGAGCAGCGAAGTATTTGCGGTGTCATGTGTTTCCCTTCACTCTGTCATCATCTCCCTTTCAATGTCAGCCTTCGCTTCCCGTACCCTCTCCTTTTTCATACGGGGGTCTGGGTACGTTGATTTCTTGGCTTGTGCTCTGATTATTGCCAATACCCCTTCTTCACCTGACCTATCAATGTTCAATAGATTAACTCTCGAATTGGGACAATTTACATCCTCATGGTCGCCATGACCACACCATCAGCACAAGTGTTGAGTGGTTTCCTATTTCTGACAATCCTAGGCCAAGTGTCCTCGTTGATTACAAGCTCGACATTGAATCATTGGCCGACCCTTAGCATCGTATTGTATCCGACTCCGACTGTTGTTATTATTGTTATTGTTTCTTCCTCCCCGTCGGTTATTCTAGTATCCGTCGGCCCGCCGGATGATGTCGTTGTGTTGGTCTATTGTTGAGAGGTGCCTACTGTTGCTGACGTCGACGGTTGTTCTTGTGTGAAGAGCACTTGTGCACTTCTTGTTTTCATGTTGTATGGGCACTCCTTGGTGGAGTGTCCCATCACCTGACCAATGTCGTAGAAGACCTTTTTAGGACACATGCCTTTTGTATGGTCCTCTTCTTTGCAATCTGTGCACCATAATTCTCCCTCGCTCTTGCAGTTGCTCCCCTTCATAGCTTTAAATTCCTTCAATACGATGCATATCCTTCTAGAGCACTTGCACCTTCTTACTAGACTCTTCATCACTGCTACTTCCTTCGGAGGAATCATCATCATCTGATGACTTGTTCTTCTTCCTCGACATTTTGCTTTCGCTTTCTATGTCCATGGCTCGGTTGCACGCGTCCTCATACAACGTCGGAGGAACTATTTTCAGTTTCCTTCTCAAGGAGGATTTCAACCCTTCCACGAACCAGCGCTTTTTTAGGCCATCTGCTAGTTGATTCTCCATCTTTTCGAGCAACTCCTTTAGTCGTCAATTGTACGTTTTCATGCTCTCATGCTTCCACTGCTTCGTACTGTAAATCTTGGCCACGATCTCATTATCATCCCGAAGTAGTTGGAATTTGCTCTGAAACAATCTTTTCAACTCAACCCATGTATTCACCTTCATCTTGTCTACGTCGGAGAGCCAGTTTATGGCCACCCTGCGTAGGGTTGCAGGAAACTGCACCACCCATTCATCCTGGTCGGTCTGCCCGTTGGCCGACCAGATTGTCTCACATGTTCTACTATGTCGTACGGGGTCCTCCTTCCCATCCCCCGTGAAGTTAGGCAGTTTCTGTTTGTTTGCCATTGTTATGTTCTTCTTTGTCCCCAGTCCAGTGTGAACTCACAAGTTCGGAATACTGGAACCGAACAAATCGTTTTGATTACCGTGCCCTTGTGTCCTCTTGACACTCTTGGCCACACCGATATCCACTACGTGTTTGTCTTCAATCTCCTCTACTTCCCTTCGAGTTTCTGGTTCCACCCCTCCACCATCCCTAATTCCTTCCAATGTGAGAGTTAAGTGCCCCAAACGGAGTTGACTATTCTCTATCAACTCATATACTTTGTTAGGATCTACCACCCCTCCGCTGGAACTCGGGCCCACTCTATATCCTTCAGTACTCTCCATGTTCCCTTCGGTGTTCCTCTCAGGAAACCCTTTTGTATTTCTACTTGTAGTTGCCCCCTCAGCAATCCTCCGTAGCCTTCATCTCTGTTTTGCCTGCTCTTCTAATCTTAGTGCTTTTTGGAGAGCCTCCGCTTGGTCTTCTTGTCCCTTCGGAATGTGTTTTATGTCTTTATTCAACGCTAGTGGCATCAATTATCCTTTTTGAAGGAATGCGTTGTCGTCTGTGGCTCTCGTCACGTTCCTCTTCTTCCCTTCGGCTCCTTTCCTGGTACCGCTGCAAGATTTGTTGACGGCAATCTTCCCAATTTCCTTCTTCTTGGAGGTCATAGAGAGCAATGAAGTGTTCTGCCAAGAGGCTTGGCAGTTGGTACATAAAACGATCAATTATTGGATTTATTTAGAGTGTATCCCAGATCACACTCTCGAGAACCCCTTGGCGTTCCGCCTCCCTTCGAACGTGAGTCCCAATGGATGCCCTCAGTACACTTGAATAATCCTCTGTCAATACTCTTCCCTCTTCAGTCAATACTCTTTCCCCTTCAAGTTCTCCTCCTTGGCAACTTGTTCATTCGTTGGCTGGCCCATTATAAAGTTCTCGTCATGTCATGTGTCTTTTGTCCTCTTGAGTAATTCATTCCCAGATTGCTTTCGGCGACGGTGCCAAATGTTTGCCCCGCAGGGTAGAGTTTAACACATGAGAATGAAAAGTAAATGTAACAGAATAGATGCAATATAAGAGAACTCAGATGCATGTTCATTAATCTCATAAATGCTTACAAGGTATCTCAGAATGACATCAGCGATACTTCTATTTCATAATGACAATATATCTCGCAGATAAGTACATGGATATATATAGAGGTGTCGAGGGGGTGCGAGTGCCAACCGTCGCTCAACTACCCACCCCTTGATAAACACTAACAAACATTAATTACCTGACAACAACCCGGTTGCATTCGGGTGGCGACTTCGCCATTGGTTCCCCTTGTGGATTACATTGGTTTTGGTCGAGTGTGTCATCACCAACCGTGTTGGTAATTGCCAATCTCAATTGCAATTGTGGTATAGTTTGAAGGTATGCCACCTTGATCGGTACGGTTGTATGTAGCACTTGCCGAATTATGTTCTTCTCTAACTTCGATTACACTGACGTACTTGTCCCATTGGAGGTTATTAATTCCTTTGCCATCACTTGTTCAACTTCTACTTTAGCTTCTCGGAGTCGTTCCTTCTTTGTACAAGGGTCTAGGTACATCGCCTTCTTCATCCATGATTTCGTGATTGCCAGAAATGCCTCGTCTTGTTCCTCCAGGTCCAACATATTTATACCCTTTCGCTTCAGACAGTTAGTGTCTTCGTCGTCACCTGGTCCACACCATTTGCACAATAAGTGTACATTGTCTTTCTTATTTTGGCAGTCGCTCACAAAGTGTCCCCATTCACTACATTGTCAGCACTATATGATAGGCCATCCTCTAGAATCGTATGGATTTGATTCCTCCCTCGTTGATTTCCATAACCGCCTAGCGATACAGTTTGCGGTTTTGATGGACTGTGTGAAGAATACTTGTGTACTTCTAGTTTTTAAATTATATGGACACTCCTTTATTGAATGATCCGTCACCTAACAAATCTCACAAAACATCATTTTAGGACAATTACCTTTCGTGTGCCCCTAAATTTTGCACTCTGTATACCATAGTTCATTAATTTCTTTATTGGTTCCTTTCTTGGCCTCCAATTCCTTCATTCTCATCATGTCCCACCATAGGGCCTAGACTGTTATCGATTCATCATCGCTACTTTTCATTGTCCATCTTCCTCTTCCCTCGAGAGGATGTCTTGCTTTCATTCTTGAGATTCATCACTTGATTGTAGGCATCAACATACGAGGACAAAGGCACCACTTCCATCTTTTTGCGCAACAAGAGAATCAGCCCCTCAATGAACCACCTCTTCTCAACTCGTTGCCTGGCTGATTCTCTAACTTGACCAGCAATTCCTTGAGCCTACGATTGTAAGCCCGTACATTCTCATTCTTCCCTTTTTGGTATTATAAATTTCGGCGACAATCTCATTGTTCTCTCATAGCAATTTAAACTCGGTCTTGAATGCCCTCCTGAGCGCGTCCCAAGAGGCTGTGGATGAAGCATCTAGTTTTGTGAACCAGTCAATGGTTGTACCCCATAGCGTTGTTGGAAAAACTCTCGGCCAATAGTCCTTGTCCACCTGACCGCTTGCTACCCAGATAGTCTTGCACGTCTTCAAATGTCTCGTAGAATCTTTTGACCCATTCCCCATGAACTTCGACAATTTATGTCAATCCACATTTGGACTTGTCTAAGGAGTCGCCATCTTTCTAGCTTGCTTGCTCCCTTGTGTGTCGAACCTGGGCAGATTGTTCCAACTACTACGTTCTGGTGCTTTCCCTACATTCTAGACCACGCATTCATCCTCTACGCGTTCACCTCCAACATCCCCAAACCTCAGGAACTTCCAAGCTCTAACTCGTTCTTGTACTCCCTCTGTCTGCGGATCTTTAGTTCGGATCCTCCAATTTTGGGTTCTCCTAAGATGGATAGATTCTCAAGGCGGTGCAATATGTCTATCAATTCAAGATTTCCTTCTTTGTACTCCTTGTCTGATGAAGACTGTACGAAGGGCTCCCACTTGGGAATCATCCCACTAGATTTTCCTCAAATGTTTCTCGTAATCTTCTCCTTTGTTCTCTTTGTTCTACAATCTTAAAGATCGCTTGGTCTTGACCACTTTTTCGTCTCTTCTTGACTTTATTAGGATTTAAGGGCATGAATCACGCAACTCTAGCCCAATTTCTTTTAAGACAACAACACCAAATGTTTACTACTATACCTGGCAAATTACATAAATGAAATAATAATAAAGATGGCAGTGCGTACCAAATATAGATGTAAAATATATATTTATTCGCTCATGAACTTATTACAAAGAAGAAGACCAAAGATGGTCAGCCAAGGATTACAATTCATCTAACTACACCATACTACCTTCCTTGGCGATACACAACATTTTTAAAGCACCCAATGGTTGCCAAGAGGAACACGACCATCAACCAACCAACAGTTACAATTACCCGAGAGTGACAACCAACTTAATATGGACAATTAATATATTGACGAAAAGCAAATGTTATCAAACATAACAATAGCCATTGTACGCCGAATGCAACATGGTGCAGTTAAACTTGCAATCGGAGACTTCTGGTACTATTGCACCATTTTGTTCCATGCAACCAGGTACTTATTTGTTTGATTGTTTTAAAAAGTAATAATTTATAGTTTGATTCTTTGTTTCATGAATTTTTATATTTAGAATTTAGATGTATGTTGAATTCAAATTTAAAGTTAAACTCTTCATTTTACAATACTTCTTTAATTTATTTGTGACATGTGTTAGGTCTCCTTATTTTCAAAATATCATTGATGTCGTAACTATTTGAGGGGCGGGTTTCAAAGCCCCTACTAAAGACGAGTTAAGAGGTTCAATATTGACTCTAAAGGTAGCTGATGTAAAAACCACAATAGAGGAGCACTTGATATGGAGCAAGAAGGGTTGCACCATCCTGACCAATGGTTGGACCGATGGAAGAAATAGGACACTTCTCAATTTTCTTATTTCTTCTACAGGTGATTGTACTTCCCTTAATGCATTGAATTTGATTTAGCAATTAATATTTTTAATTTATGCTTTATTGAAATTTGAATCATTGATTTTGCTTCTTTACATGGCGTCGTGTTCATGAAGTCAATTGATGCCTCGAGACATGTAAAAAATGCCACATATCTATGTGAGGCTATAGAGGAAGTCCTACTTGAGGTGGGCAAGGCAAATGTCGTTCAGGTGGTGACCGATAATGCAGTAAATTATGTTGTTGTTGGTAGCACCCCATAATATTTTGGACTCCATGTGCCGCCAATTGCTTTGACCTCATATTGGAGGATCTTGGCAAACTTCCATAGATCAAAGCATGTGTGGAAATGGCCAAAAATATTTGCAAATTTGTGTACAATCCCACATGGGTCCTTAGCCTAATGAGGCAATACACGGGGTTGAGGGAGATGGTTCATCCTGGAACAACAAGATTTGCCACTAATTTCATCACATTACAGTCCTTGATTCGGTCCACAACAACTTTGAGGCATATTTTTGTTGGTGAGGAATTGACTTCCTCGGCATATGCTATGACTACTGCAGGGATTGATGTGGTGAATTGCATTTTTTATGAGTCAGGCTTTTGGGCACCTTGTGCAGAGATTGTGAAGGTAAAATTTAGTTCTAATTCTACATTATGTTTTAATATTTCTTTTATTTTCTTATTTTCATTCACACCTACTTATGTTAATGTTTCACAATAATTGCACTTGCAGTTCATTGAGCCCTTGGTAGTTCTCCTACGAGTTGTTGATGGAGAAAAGCCCACAATGGGCTACATATATGAGGGCATGGATAGGGCCAAAGAAGCCATTAGAGCCGTCTATGAGGGAGTTGAGGGTAAGTATCACCCCATTTGGGAGATCATTGATAGGAGATGGCAATTCTAGCTTCACAAGCCCCTCCATGAAGTAGCTTATTTCCTCAACCCGGCATTCCAATTCCCCCATGATTTCAAGGTGGACAAGGAGGTTCTTCATGGGGTCTACTCAGTGATAGAGCAGATGTCGACTGGTGATAGCAGCCCTATAGTCCACAAGATAGAGGCCTTTACTAATGTACATGGAGAGCTCTATTCTTGAAAAATATGCAAAGATAGTCGAATGGCATTGCAGCTAGGTAAAAATATATTCTTAAGGGCATAATTTTAGTTTCGAAATGTAATAAAATTTTCCACTTTTTATATTATTATTAAATGCTGAAACTTAAAACTTAAAATTGGAAATGATAAATTGATTTTTTTTCTCGTCTCAAATATATATGGTGGCAATTGTTCGGTGCTAAAACACCAAACCTTCATAGGATTGTCATCTGCATATTAAGCCAAACATGCAATGCTTTGTGGTGTCCCCAAATTTTTAACAAAGCAACTTAATGAAATTAATTAATTATGTGGTCCCAATTATTAAATAATATTATAAAGGACCTTTAATTAATTAATAAAAGGGGGGGGGGGGCAAGTAATAAAATAATAAATAAAGCATGTCAGCCTAATGTGTAACCCTTCGGGAAACTTCTTGGAGCTCTTTATAAGGTCGTGGTTGGCATTGTAGGAGGTAGTCGTGGAGTTTTATGTTTCTTTTTTATTTGTGATTCCAGTTGAAATTGAGTTTGTGTTTGTAATTTCGGAGGTGCAAGATCCTCCCTATTCTGTGTTTGCAGTTTCGGTGGTTAGCAGCCACCCTAGTCTGTCGTTGGGTATATCGATTCAGATATTTCACTTATGCGTGATTATTCAACTTTGTGAAATCTTGAGTTAAAGACAATCTAATGTAATCTGAGATATATAATCTGAAGATACAAATTCTCTTGTCTTTGCAATTCATTCTAGTTGTTGGGGAATGCCCTTTGTTAGAATGTATTCATCAATAATACATTTGGCATCTATGAACCATATAGTTGACTCATATCAATTAAGAGTGCCAAAGGGTGTTGCGTGCTGAAGGGTGCCGAGTTGCCAACTGCCAAGTGTCGAGTGTCGATTGCCAACTGCCAAGTGTCGAGTGCCAAGTGCCAAGTGTTGACTTTTGACTGCCAAGTGCCAAGTGCAAAGTGTCGACTGCCAAGTGCCAAGTGTCGATTGCCGAGTAACGAGTGTCAACTGTCGACTGCCAACTGCCAATTGCCAACTGATACAAACATCATACACCTTAGATTTCACCATACGCGTCAGACAAAGTCATCGTACAAGTGGGGAACAATCATCGTACGAAACCTTATTGCCATATACGGGTGTGACCGTACGCGAGGGTGCCATATGGTGGAGTTGAAGGGTGTGTGGTGTCATTCGGAACAACACAATGGTATCAGAGCCAAAATCCTGCCAACTTGTGGAATGCTTGGGATGGAATAAATGGAAGAAATGGAAGAAAGGGATAATGAAATTGTTGCCACTAAAATCGTCAAGTGGTATAAGAAATATCAAAAGAGGAAGAATCTTCTGACATTTCAAGAATTTCTAGTTCTGATAGGAAAAAGTATACATGTGCATGAGGCGGTTATCAGAATCTTTGATGAATACTCAAGTGAACCTGAGGAGATTAAGGCTATCGAATCCTTTGATAGGTACTATATAAGGAAAAGAAAAGAGGAGTCGGATACTAAATTAGGAACTCAATCAAAATCAAAGGAAGATGAAGACAAATTCACATGTTCACCCCAGCCACAGGAGGATATGGACAAGCAAGAGACAACAATTGTCTCGTCAAATGGAGAACACCTAAACTTTCAAGACAACCACAAGGATGAAGAAGATGTTTGTATGAATTTTGTCAAGCCAATAGTGGTTGATCAACCTCATGGAGATGCGAACTCTGCCATTGATCCCTTGCAGGAGCAATCTCTACAATTGGTTGAATATCGAGTTTACCCTTTGGTTGGGCATGAGGCGTGCATGATTGCCATCTCTTCATGTGAGTGGCCTCCTCATAGGAAGAACAAGTTGTACCTGAGCTTTGAGATTTCAGACCATCATCTTTTGAAAGAGATTGATTGGCATGATAGCATGAAGGCTTGGGACCTGAGCATCAATGTGTTTGATGATTGGCTTCAATGGGATCTTGATGACTCCGAGCATGGCAACATTTATATCAGAGTGGAGCAGCGGAAGCTTGATGGAGAATTACTCTTCTCGCCTACATCCAGGTGCGTGCACGTGGTCAGGTTGCGACATGGAAATTTCAATGAATATGGCTATTGGTGTTCGCGCTTGGTTTGGGATCCTGGAGCGTCGCAGTGGGCAAACCCTTTGATGACAGATTGTTTGAGGGCAAGCAATCATTGGGCGGCGAGGATTTGTGATGTCCCCAAATTTTTAATAAAGCGACTTAATTAAATTAATTCATAAGTGGTCCCAAAATTTAAATAATATTATAAAGGACCTTTAATTAATTAATAAAAGGGTGGCCCAAATAATAAAATAATAAATAAAGTATGTCGGCCTAATGTGTACAGTGTAACCCTTCGGGAAACTTCCTGGAGCTCTTTATAAGGACATGGTTGGCATTGTAGGAGGTAGTTGTGAATTTTATGTTTCTTATGTATTTGTGATTCCAGTTGGAATTCGGCATTGTTTGCAATTTCGGAGGTGCAAGACCCTCCCTATTCTGTATTTGCAGTTTTGATGGTAGTCATTCCTCAACAAAGTCTGTCCTTGGAGATATCACTTCAGATATTTCACTGTGTACTTCATTGTCAAATTTGTGAAGCCTTCTTGCGAAGACAATTTGTGCATCTGGATATAATCTGGGAATATAAGTCTCCAATTGATAGCATTTCATTTTCTGTGGTTTGTTGTGTTACCTTGGATTACAATAATAGCCATTATTTATGAGTAGATCAAGTATAATATTCAGTGCCAAGTGCCAAGTGCCAAGTGCCAAGTGTCAAGTGTCGAGTGTCGAGTGTCGAGTGCCAAATGTCAAGCGTCGAGTACCAAGTGCCAACTGCCAAGTATCGAGTGTCAAGTACCAAGTGCCAAGTGATACAAACATTGTACGCCTTAGATTTCACCGTGCACGTCAAACAAAGTCATCGTACGGATGGGGAACAGTCATCGTACGAGTGGGACATATTCTCGTACAGGTGAAGCATAGTCACCATACGGAACCTTATTGCCATATACGGGTGCGACCGTATGCGAGGGTGTCATACAATGGAGTTGTGTCGACGAAGGGTGTGACCGTATGCGAGGGTGTCATACAATGGAGTTGTGTCGACGAAGGGTGTGTTGTGTCATTCAGAACATCACATGCTTCAAGTTGTGAGCGCAATTGGAGTATGTTTGAGCACATATAATCCAAGAAGCGCAATAGATTGTCTGTGGAGAGGTTGAATGATCTTGTATATGTTCATTATAACCTTCATCTTAGACACAAACATGTTTTAGACCATGACTCCACCCCGATCATTGGGTCCATATGTATCTAAAAAGCATTGGGATTCACAATAAGACATATATTGGGAAGAAAAGTTTTGGTCAACAAGGATTTTTGCTTTATAGATCTATAACCAGCTATGGCTTGGGTTTTGAAATTGGGATTGCATTGTGCAACACTAGTCATGATGGTTTCTTTCATTATCTCAACATATCTACGTCTTGATTTGAACGTTCTTCTTTACCCCTGCACCTTACATAACAACAGTATGCTTGGGAGAAGATCTTTACTTTTAATTCCTTCATATCTTTCCTTCTTGAAACACCAAGGGCCAAGAAAATATAGAAAATGTTTTTAGACAAAGAGATACTACCACAAACCATTGCACAGCAAAAAATCGAAATCTGAAAGATTTGCCACATTTTTAGCAAAAACGTTTTTAAACAAAAAGATGACCATAAAAACCAGTAGAATGGATACAAGAAATACCTTAGAGCAAAAACGACTTGCTAAGGGATAAAAACGTTTACTAAACACCTCCAAAAAATCAATTATATGCAAAAACGACTTTCAAAAATGGTAAAAACTGTCACTCGAATTTCAAATATCATTATTTTTAACAAAAATGATTAAGAAAAAAGAATTGCATACCTGGAGAATGAGCTCGAAAATGACCAAGGATAAGCATAAGCAACATAAAACGGATTTGAAAACCCAACCGCGAGTTTATAAAGAAGAAAGACTTCTTAGCAAAAACGAAGACTCCCTCCGCAAATGGCGTGATCTATTGTTTCAAACAGCAAATAAACTCCATGTTTTCCCCCATACTCGGCATCTTTAAACGCTGCAAAACTCCAGACTCCACAGCAATAAGAGTTCGAAGGCTTTTAGAACTCTTCAGCGAAAGAAAATCCGATCGGGAGTTTTGACGTCTTGAACATCAAGTATTGTATGAAATAATATATGTAACATAACATAAAACCTCCGCCACTTATCGGATAGTCAAGCATATACTGTTTTAATGTTATAAAAATATAGGTAAAGGTTTTAAAAAGTCCGCCTACACACCTATCGGAGCTTTTGACTCCTACTTCACATCTTTCGATACATTATTAAAATATGCAAGGTCGTCCCAAAACCCCCGATAACTCAAAGCATAAACAATGCCATTTAAAATAATCGAAACTTTGGGAATGCTTTGAATGAATAATTGAATGAAAGATTTTAATGACGTCTGCGAGGCCAAAGCAGCCTAAGGGACCCATGGGACAAAAGACAAGCACCACCCGAGAAGGGGTGCGTGTGCATTAGGTCTTTTGAAGCTGCTTCTTTAAATCTGCTCTGCGGCAATGGATGTTGATCACCAAATTTGCTGACCTATCAAGATGTGTTTCCTCGAAAAGAGTACCTAAATTGCCCGTTCTTAGAATATCCCCATAGTTGGAACGGATGTCGTTATATGTCGGGCAATCCAAGAGAAAGTGTCGCTCGGTCTCCACTGCGCCCGTGTTGCAAAATAGGCATATTCTCTCCTCCCACTCTTCCTTGGGTACCATCCATCACGTCTCGCATCTCAAATGGTGAGAGCTCGTCCTGAGTAGAGCTATGAGCCTTTTAGCTTTCCATTTTATATTTGCTCCTATGTACGCTTTCTCCTCATGATCTTGAGTTGGGTTAAATTCTTGGGTATAGTAGTCTTTTTTGCGCCCCTATTGTTTCGACCATATGCAACTTCTGAATTTTTCCCTCACAAGCTTTTTTATTCTAGCATTGTTGTTCGGGCATTCATGTAAACTAATATTCCATTTTTCCATCCACTTGATATTTTGTTTCATCCACGTGTTCTTTCTTCTGTCCAACCTTTCTTCCATGATCAACTTTGGCCAACGATGATTTTCCATACCTTGGACTTTCTTTAAATAGCATAATAACCGGATCATTGTCGAGGCCTCTAAAGGGAAGGTGCCCATTTCCGCCAAAAGGATCGCATAGGGGACCGTTGTTTTGATTTTGAGACTGCTGATGATTAAATGTTTTTGGATTCTTTCTACCTATCTCCACTTCTGATCGGACATGCTGCTGCCCCATATCTCACAACCATAGAGGACCACCGAGGTGACCAGCAAACCAAAGAGCATCTTTTTGGTTTTCCAATCCCATAATTCTGCCTTTTTGCATCTATTTTGTAAAGAGTATAACGATTTCCATCCTCCTTGAGTTCTTTTTGCTCTACAAGTTTCCCAGCTGAGTTTGTTGTTGAAGTCAATTCCAAGGTACTTGTATTCGTCCACAATCTCTAAAGGGCTGTCATTGAAGAGGAAAGTGTTTTGCTGCTTTTTATTTCTTCTTAACGAGAAAATCATCACCTTGGTTTTGCTAGTGTTCACTTGCATCCCGACTGCCTGACAGAAAGTCTCAAGCGCCATCAAGTGCTCCCTCAGACCATCCGCAGTTTTAGCAATTAAAATGAGGTCATCGGCATAAAGTAGAAGCTTAATCACATAATTGGCTAGCTGAACCCCATCAACATTGTCCTCGTCTAACCATTCTTCTAATTTGTCGATGTATAACCCAAACAAGGTAGGTGAGAGAGGACACCCCTGCTTGACACCTATATTGTTGCCAAAGCTCTCCGACATCCCTTCCGTAGTTCTGATTTTAGCCATGACTTGCTCGTATAATCTATGTGTCGCAACTCTAAGTTCATTTGGAATTTTCAGCTCTTCCATTCTAATCCAGAGTTTGTCACGTGGTACTGTGTCAAAAGCCTTTTTAAAGTCAACAAAGCAGCAAAAGGCCTCTTCACCTTGTGAGTTCCAAATTTTCTTGACCAAGAATCTTAGAGTAATCCCATGGTCAACTGTGGAGTGCTTTGGTCTGAAACCTGCCTGCCCCTTCGCTCTTTTACCTTCTTATTCAGCCCACTTGCTTATCTTCTGTTCCACCATGCTACCAAAGAGTTTTCCCAAGAGGGGGTTGACCATAATAGTGCGATAATTTGAGGGATTATTTATGTCACCGCTTTTGTGGAGAGGGATAACCATGCTAGTTGTCCATTTTTCAGGGAACCCTTCTTTAATGATATCATTAAAGATGTGATAGATATGCAGTGCCAAGGTATTGCTGCCCCACTTTAGATGTTCCGCTTGTAGCCCGTCAATGTCCTGGGCCTTTCCCCTCGCCAATTCCTTTATGCCTTGGAAGATGTCTTCAATAGTAAAAATTTCATTTGTGGTCTTGATTATGGGAGGGCTATGCTTGTCCTTTTCGTGTTCATATAACATCTTTGCGTATTCCAGCCATTGGGGCCCTATGATGTTGTTTACAATCTGTTTTCTCTTTTGTTGCAACTCTTTCCAAAACCTCTTGGGGTTTTGTTTGCCTAAGGTGATCAGTTCCAATCTTCTCATTCTCACATATGATTCTTTTTTACCTCTTAGCAACACTTCGTACTCTTTTTTGTTCTCTTTACTCATTCTCTTTTTCAGCCTTCTTTTAGCTAACTTGCAGTCTTCATTGAACCAAGGATTAGCTAGGAAAGTGTTTTTTACTCCCTTTTTTGGTTTGGTTCTTTTGCATTTCTCTAGTGCCATGAGAATTAGAGGAACTAAAGTATCTTTGTTAACTTTTTGCTGACTCGTGTGAATAACTCCTCTTTCCGGGCAACAAATCATGTCCCTAAGAGCGTCATTAAAAATTTTCTGATTTTCCCGGTTCATTTTAATTCTTCCATGTGAGGGGTCTTTCTTTTGTCTAAGTTGGGTTTCTTCTCCTTGTTGTTCCTTCAAGAAGGCCAGTTTTAAAAAAAATGGATTGTGGTCTGATCTTAGCTCGGTGGGGCACTCTCTTATTTCTATCTTTTTGACTCTTTTGATATAGTCTTGAGAGCATATGACGTAGTCAACAACGCTTTGTCCATTATACGTTTTACTTGTGATGCCTCCTGAGCTTGGCCATGCTTTCATACCATTACATATTACCATATTATATAAACTGCATAATCCCAATAATTCTGCCCCATAATGATTTACATTGCTTTCGTTGTCCCTTTAAGCTCTTTTCCAAAACTGATCATTCTCCTCCTCTAACCATAAAGGGTCGCTACTTTCCTTGTAGCTTCTTTTCAACTTTAGAGATTGATTGTTTGCTGTCCTAGCATTGAAATCTCTGATTATCAAAACTTCGCTTAGATTATTAAAAGTAGAGATATCCCTTTTCAGCGACGCGTATGGATCATCACGATCTAGGTCCTTCTTCTTGTATGTTTTTGACCCCTTCGGTGCAAAGTAGCATGCTGCCACTCTTATCTCAGTTTGTTTCTCTGTGATTTTCAGCCATATGTATTGCTTGTTTGGGTCCTCTTTCTCTATACTTATACATCTACTCCATGCCTCTTTAATCAAAATAGTGATTCCATCATGCCCCTTGCCGCTGTCAGTTCTTTCGTTCCAAACTAAGGTTTTTTTGTAACCTTCGAACTCCGGCACACTACAACCATCATGTTCATGCATTTCCATGAGCAAGATAATGTCCATACCTTCAGCTATGGGCCCTAAACCAGGTCCTCTTCTCCAAGGGTAACCTCTACAGTTCCAACTAACTATATCTAGGTAATCCTGGGGGGCCCCGAGTTCCTATTTATTAAAAACTGTTTTTTCACTGATTTGGCCCTTGCCGTTCTTTAGCCATGCCCACTTTCCAGCCTCCCTCGATGCCTTTACTATTTCCCATTCTTTCCTTCTTTCCTCTTGTTGAGAGATGGTAAGATCTTCGTCCACATAGATGCGTGTGCCTTTGAGGAGCCTCTTATTCCTCAATATCACGTTCTTGTCTTCTAAATTTTTCAAGGAGACCCTCACATGTCTACTCACGTTATCTTTTGCCCACTTACCAATCCGTTGTGCTTGTTGGATTGTTCCATGCCAATCTAAATGGTCCCTAAGGAAATCTCTTACTAGCTCTTTTGTGCTCTCCTTTTCTCCATAATCTTTTAACCCTTTAATGATGATATTCGCTGCCTTGTCGTTTATGTCTTTCTCCTCTCGAATCTGCCTCACTTGCTTTTCTATGAGGTCACTTGGTGTGTTTGACGTTCCTTTCACTACTTGGGTCCATGATTTGACTGCTTCTATTTGTTCTCTAAGTTCATTTCCTTGTAACTCCATGTTTGCCACTGCTGATTGTATTTCTTTAATTTGCGGGTCCTCTCTTCCCCCTTCGGGAACTTTACATCCTTCTACTATTTTTAATTCATCCATTGCTTGTCTTAATAGAATCAACTCGTATTCTCCTTTTTCCAAATTGATCTGTAGCTTGTGAACTTGTTCTCTCAGTGATTTGTTTTCGCCTGAAAGCTTCAGATTGCACTCAATGGCTGCCTTTATCCTACTGTCCTCTGTCTGACACCTTGTTTCTAAGGCCTGAATTCTCTCTTTCATGAACATTAGTTAGTTAACAAACAGATCCGGACACCATGTTAAAGGTGTTGAAGAGGGGTTGCATGTGCTTGTGTTTCCGCTTTCCCCTGCTTCTATCATGTCTGTAACGTGAGGTCCGCCCCCGGGCTTTGCGGAGTGGGACTCAATGTTATTACTTTCCCCCTCTTTGATCCGCCTCTGCTCGTGTTGATCAACCATTTCCAATGCTTTCAGCATAGTACTTGGCAGTATATTTGCCAGTTTCCTTCTTGTATATTTAGCTTGTCGAATCTTCCTACGCCTTGGGATTCCCTTGTACTGTTTTGCGTTGACATACACACATTTCTCACTCGGTATCTGTTTATTATCTTGGAACTGGCTGGAGTTCCAAGCTATCGTCTGTGCAACTGCTGAGGGCATTCCGGAGAAGTTGAAGGGGATCAGGAAACCATTCTGGGTTAGCATCCCGAACGCATGTCTGTGTTCTGGTTTATCTTTCTAAGACCCTTCATCTGATTGCACTTTGCCCAACGTTATAATGTTTGATTTTGTCCCATTTTTCACTCCAACAAATGCTATTCCATTTTCTAACCCTGCCATGCCCTTCTGAAAACCAGTGCTTGTTGTCACCATGCTTCTGCCATTGTTAATGGGAACAGATAAATCTTGCTCCCTATTTTCCCCCATCATCTCTGACTGCGTTTTATCGGGAGTTTTAAAAGTGGTTTTGTTGATTTTCAAAGTCTTGTTTCTAAGTGGAGCTATTTGATAGGTTTGAGGTTTTTGCTGATAATACCCCAAAATAAAATATTGAACACTCAGAAGAACACAAAGGGCTAAAGGGCTGAGAGGAACCTGGTAGATCGGTTTCTGAAATTTTGTTTTCTTTATAGACCACTGCAGAAGTGGGGCCTTGTCGTTTGCCTTGTCGTTTGCTCCTTTCCCTGCCTCAGAACCTATCCCTAACTATCGTGAATCGAGCCGTGGGGTCCTCAAAGAAAAGCAAGCCCACCTCCCCACCGAATGGCCCCTTTAGAAGTCTGAATCCTGTTTGCTGCCCTCCGTGTTCTGCCTTGTCTGGCCCACCTCCCCTGCTCCCTGCGCGCAACCTGCGTGCTCCCTGCATCTTGAAAGTGTTGAATGCTTGCTTGTAGTGGGAAACAACTTTTGATCTCCCAAGTTGTTGATATTTCTTTTACCAGTCACACACGGGTAATGTGATTTAAAAGGTCCAACTTCTTTGAAAAGCGTTGGAGTTTTTCCCTTATAATACAAACATTACAATATGCAATGAGAGATAAAAGGTCCGCGTTGAGAGGTAAGACAAATAAAAACTTTTAATATTATTTACAATTATATTTCAAATATAAAGTACAATTAACATTAGGAAACTTTTGAAGAACTTAGGAATTAATAATATATTATTAAAGACTAAACAATCAATAAAAAGAAAAAGAAAAAGAAAATGACAAAAACTCGTAAATAAATAAATAAGTTTATTTATTTACTAAAATACTTAGAGTTTTTAAAGAACCATATTAAATTTAATCAAAAATATTAAATTTATTATAGTTGTCATTAATTTTATAAAAAACAAAAATTACGACAACAATGTCAATGGTAAATGGTTAATGTCGACAGAAGATTTTAATATCATTGATATGATTCATTTATGCATTGATAAAGTTACTTTATAAAGTTAAATATAAATATTTAACTTTATTAATGCGGGACAGTAGTTAAGTGGGATATTTAAATATAAAGGACCCCTTATTTAATAACACATTGGAGACATAAAATGTAAATAGGGAGTAATGTTTATTTATCCCACATTGGTAAGATGAGTGAATGAACTCTAATGAGAACATTATAAAAGATTTCCAAGAGCTCACTTTCAAGCAAGCTAGAAAATACAAGAAACTTATGAAATTGTTTGGAGAGTTCTTCTCAAGGGCTTGGAGGACGAAATTTGTAGTCCCTGACCACTGACGAATTCCATGTTCTTCTGAGGTGTACGGTAATGAACAACAAGGAGGGTGATCATACGGTGGTTGTGCTTGAACCGTGCAGCTGATGGAATGGACGTACAACTGGTGGAATAGGCGTACGGCAATTGGAGTGGGCGTACAGCAGTTAGGGATGAGTGTATGGTTAATTGGGAGGTCGTACGTTAGTTTGGGAGGCCTTATGATAGACTTGGAGGGACCATACGATCAAATAGATTGTCATACAGTCAGTTGGAAGGGGTCGTACAGGCTGTGTGAAAGCAGTATGGCAATACTGTTACAGCAAATGCCTCACGCGGTCAACCTTGGATGGCCATACGGTGCAAGTAAGTATGGTTTGTACTGTGAAGGCTATGGGATATTCCAAGGACGGTGTCGCCAATACTCCTGCCTTCAAG
Source organism: Thuja plicata (assembly GCA_018584345.1). NCBI lineage: Eukaryota > Viridiplantae > Streptophyta > Pinopsida > Cupressales > Cupressaceae > Thuja > Thuja plicata. The sequence continues at coordinate 1,299,975 of MU225910.1, forward strand.
ATGATGATTGGTGAACCCAGTCTCTACTCCTACAATCTCCCAGAATTTGTCATGGATGTCTTCTTTAGCTACCCCTTTGTTGTAGAGATCTGGAAGATTTTTGGCTTCTTTCAATACTTTGAGGTCACTGTTTTAGAGATCTTATTTGGTTGCATTAAAGGTTTGAAACAGTCTTTTAACAGATTCTTTGCTTTTCTTTCCGCCTTAATCATGTGGAACATATGAAAATTGAGGAATGATAATGTTTTTGGTGGAATTTCCAAGAACCTTACTGAGTCTCTCAAGAGACTCATTTTTCATAGAATTGATGTGCAGGTTACAGTGGTCATAAAGATAAAGAAGAAGCTGGAAGATTTGTTCAAGCATGGCATGGTCAGACTAGGCTCCTGGGAGGTTTCTCGTGGATACACTTGGACAAGAGAGACCCAGGAACTTACCCCCTTTAGAGCTGCATTGCATAATTTCATGGCAGAAGTGGAAGAACTTAAGAAGGCAAAGAGGCAACAAAACATGCAAATGATCAATGTTGTTCCTATTACTGCTATACCAGGAATGAATGTTCCAGTAGTTGAGGCCCTGATACACCCTTATGAGCATCACATTAGGCAGGACGAGGTTCTTAGATAAATGGAGGGGTAGCAAGGTTGGGTGGCTTGGCTACCTTATAGGGATGAAGACAACATATGATGATCCTGTTGATATACAATTACCTTTTGTAGTTTCTTGATACTCGAACAGTGGTATTTCCTTTTGTATAAGTTTCTATTTCAGATATTGACAATCAGGTGTAGTTAAGATGTATATGTAGGTATGATATGTAATCTCCTGAACATATATGTCTGGCTCACTTTTGGTACCTGGTATGAGCAAGACACCTGAATGTAACAGCTTTTTATGAAATCATATATCTTAAATAGAAAAAAAAAAGGTTGAATAAGCAGCAAAATCGACTTCAAAATATGTGCACATGGCTTGGGAAGGTATGAACCCAACCCAAAGGTTCCTTTGCTTGGATCTCCAGAATTTTCTACACAACTGATTTATTTCTGAATAAAAGACTTAAATCTGCACAACTATGTAGCAATATTTATGTCTAATCCAAGGGTATTTTTTCTTTTTATGTACTAACAAAACAGATAATACAACATGCAAACAATTCATACGTGATAATTTCAATATATTTTATTCTAATTTTTTGGGCTACTTTTTTATTTGTTTTTTTCTTATTTAATATGGCATCACTAATATTGTGTTTATTATTAAATGAGATGATTAGTATTATGTTTATTTTTTAATATTACTTATTTGACATGTAAATAGCTGTCAAATTTAAGGTAATTTTATGTACATGGTCATGACATAAGACTCTTTGTTGCCACCATAGAATGCCTCTTAGTGTAATAAAAGCCATCAACTAGGAGAACAATCCAAGTAATAAATAATCATTACTAACATATACATTACTAAGATGCATTTGACAAATTGATCAAATAGAATTCTACTTTTAGCTTCCTATTTCCCAAATTCGCAGAAACTTTGACCATTTTAAATAGCATCTGCACATCACCTTATAACAAGATATCATGATAATTCAATTTCATACAGAATTAATGAATTTATGGTGGGAGGATACTATGAGACCTTCAACAATCTGATAGACATGAGAAGCGCTTGTTGGAGCTGTGTCACCTAATTGGTTCATAAGCTGAATGCGATCTTCAAGCATCTAATATTATCAAGGATGGGCATTAGCAAGTATTTAAGGTACATTCAAATACAAAGTGAAGACCAAAGTAAAATTGAAATGGCAATCGACATTTAAAGACAAAAAATCTTCCAAATTCTTCTAGTGCATAGGAAATTGATGTGCTCCATTTTTTTCCAACATGAAAGCAAATTTCAAATGAAAATGACTACTTTAGGATTACTTACAACATTGCTATAAAAACAAGATCCTAAAATAAATGCTCGAACTATAAACAAATGCTTAGTACAACTAGAACAATTAGAAATACATCATCATGTTTGTAAGAATTGTCAGATGAACAAAATAATTTGTTGATGACTATAGTACAAATAGAACAATTAGAAATACATCATCATCTTTGTAAGCATTGTCAGACATACAAAACAATTTGTTGTTGACCATTGTAAAAATAAAACAATTAGAAATACATCATCATCTTTGTAAGAATTGTCAGGTGTCCAAAATAATTTGTTGTTGACCACTTAAAAAGGAAAAATTGACCATTTAAATAAGCGTGTCTTGATATGTTTCTCCATCTTTTGGAAATGAAGCACTCTTTGAAGCAAATTATTTCTAAAAGAAAGAATAGCATCTTTTAATTACTGATGATTGACAGGTTCCTATAAGTATCAAACGCATTTTTCTAGAAAGCTGAGTGCTAGACAAAGAAGCATTTGCCAAACACAACATTTTAATAGAGATATAAAATAACTATGAAGAGAAACATCATATATAAAACACACTATGGAAAAACAAACAAACATTACAAACAGAGAAGTAGAAGATGAGATAAAACACACTAGAATATGTACAAGATCAATCCTGAAGACAATGGACAATGAAATATTAGGAACTCTACACAAAAAAAAAAATAACAAAGAAAAAAGTATAAGCATCCCCTTCCATATGAGATTCTTCAACATCCTGTAAACCTCTTTCTCATTGGATCCCAAAATTTAGCAAACAACAAACTATTCTAACAACACATCTTATCCTTCAATTACAAACATATCCAAGCAAAAGTTTGGCGCATCCCTAAGGATCATGTGTTATTTGTGCTTTCTACAGCTCAAGAAAGGGACAAGAAAAGAAAACCTTTATTTCATTTAGCGTAACTCCCATGTTGTTTTTTATCCATGCTAATATATTAACTAAGGAATCCTCTACTTGGAATTATTTGTGCTAGATGGAATATTCCCAAAGTTCCAAGGATGAATTTCCAATAGATCTTGGATTCAAGTTTTCTACCACTTCATTCTCATGCTCCACTATCATCTCAATCTTGGACTTGCAGCCCTTGTAAACCATATTGAAACCATTGCTATAGTGCATGGTAAGGAAAATAGATACCATGAACATTCAAAATTTCCAATGCTTGAGAGTAGAGTCTTGTCACCAATATTCTCTCAACTTAATATTGAAATTGTAATCAATGGAGTTATTTTTGCAAGTGGCTCAAGAACTCATGGATCCCTTATAAAATCTTTCTCGTTCTTGCCCAAGTTTCCAGCTCAATGTATGATGCAAGTGCATAAGTTGTGGAGGCCATAACTATTGACCTAGGAATTTTATTGAGTCCCTTTCTCCTATAAGAATGATGATCACCTAGAGTTCCATGCCACTGTAGCCCATTTGCACCATTCAAAGTCATTGTGGGCCTCAAAAATGAATATTATGTAGCAATCATACGTCCATAATGCTTTAAAAAGCAATGAAAGTTTCCACTAATAACTTTTAAAAGTGTTAAATAACATCTGTTTGTTTTTTATATGACTGGCCAACCGTATCCATATTGAGGGTCTTTAAAAATGGTTGTTTCCATATATTATACCGTAATTGTTTTAGTTTCCATAATGTATCCATGCAACTTTGACGTAAACCCCACACTTATTGAAATCGTAATTTGATTCGACATCTATCAACAAATGATTGACAAATAATTCCAATTAATTGTAACTTCGGATCTGCCCTAGAAATGGAACAAAAAACATTCATTTGAAACCATGAAATATCAAATAAATAACCAAATTGGAGCAGCCATCCAACCCCTTAATCAAAAGTAGTCAAATCAGAGAATAATCAGGAATTAGTGAATATTGATGATCAGCAAATATGACAGCAAAATGGGATTTTAATTGACCTTCCAACTTGGCAAACTACCAAAATGAATTGATAGTAATTTAGCAATTGAATTCAAGACAAGGTATGACAGCAATTTAGGGCATATACAAGCAGTCATAAACCAATATATAATCAGACAACTTACAGGTGGCTGTACAGCTTGTATGACTTGCCAAAACTGTAGCAAATGTTCCAAAAATGCAGTGTTACCCGGGGACGCGTCCCCAGCATGAAAACCCTCGTCCCCATATCGGGGATGTTTCCGGGACGGGGGGACAGCTAGGCGACCAAAATTGGGGGTGATGGTCGTACGTCCCGAGGACGGCTGGGGACACCTTGGAAGTCCCCAAGACAAGTAGGCATCCCCAACGGCATAGGCTGCATCTGCACTTAAAAAAAGCTATGCTCCATGGAGTTTCGGGGACAGAGACATTTTAGGGGACGGGGACGTGTTTCCAATACGGGTACGGTTAAAAGCCAATTTTTAGGGGATGGCAAGGGATGCCTATTAAAAAAATAGGGGAATTTTATATATATATATATATATATATATATATATAGAGAGAGAGAGAGAGAGAGAGAGAATTCAAATATGCATATCATAACATTGATAAACCATTCACCATTGACATTTTAGAAGCTCAATACAAGGAATAAATAGCAAATTGACAAAATTCAAATACTTTCATTGTAAAAATATGGCGTACATATAGCAAAAATGTCCAAAGCCTTCAAGTTTCATGCATGAAATGACATAAAGAGAAGTCCAACTAAAATACTAAACAGTAAACAATAACATAGAAGTTCAACTCCATAATCAGATGTCCATAATAATCAAAATCAATAATGTATCTGCAAATGATATATGCCACTCACTGCTGCTGCTCATTATTATGAAATATTATAATATATAACTCTGCTGCAAGTTGAAAAGAAAAGAAAATTCACTCAAAATGCCCTCTTTATATGTTGCACAATGCAAAACAAATGTAAAATGAAATGAAAACAAATGGAACATGAAACACATACCTGGAATGAAGAAGATTTTATGCCAAACCCTCCTCTTGCAACTCAAAAATAAAAACTTTCTTGCTGCTCCTTTCTTTTTCTTCTTGCCAAGAATGGTAGAAATTAAGACTTCACCTTTTTAGCCTCCAAATAGGGTTTGATAAATTTTAATTGATACTTCTACCCACGTGGGGCCCGCCCAACAATTAAAAAATAAATTAAAAAGTCACTTTTTCAAAAATAGCGGACGTTTTTCTTGGCTGGGAAAAAGGGGAAGGTGTTAGGTACCTGGGACGGCTACGTCGTCCCCAAGTTTCCTACCCCCCCAAAAAAATCCATTTCAGAAACGTCCCCATTTTTGGGCAAAAAAGGGATGGAAAGGGGACGGGAAATTCCCGTCCCGCATCCCTATTTCGTACTCGGGACGGGAGCGGGAGTTCCAGGGCAGGTGACACATCCCCATGGAACACAGAAAAAAAACACATTTTTCTTTTATAAAACTCTTTCTTTTTTAATATTAAAGTGGCCCCCTCCTTCCAAGTTTGCCCTATTATGCTTATTATTGTTTGGTAGTTAATTCCTGCTATTTGGGGTCCTCTAATTAGTATTTGGCAACATTACATTAAGAATCGTGAAATTAAGAATGTTGTTACACTCATGCTACATGCTCAGAATCATATAGCAGACTGTTTGCAAGGTTTTTGGAAAGTATGAAAAGTGCATTACAGACCTCGAACATACATATTTATGTCATTTTGTGGCAATACATCAATGTTAGGTTGGTTTTGTGTTGATTTGGGTCCTTTGTGGAAGATTTGGTGAATATTGGAGGTTGCATCAAGGTGCCATCTTGCTGTAACAGACCTATATCGTGATCGGAGTTGTAATGGTGTCCCAGAAACTCATTCGTTTGTCCTCTACTGTCGCTGTCCTGGAAATGTGATGACCCTATTTTTAGCAGGTTGTGGCAGCGACTGGGTCAGCTCATCATCACGACCCTCGTGAGCTGATGCAAAGTTTTGAGGGTCCTAGTTGACAGACTTACTATTTTTAATAAGTCTGGACTTACTATTTTTAGTAAGTCAGTTGGTCAGTTTCCATTTCTGACAGGGCAGTACCGGCAGTGGTCAATTCTCCATACGATATTCAGTTATTCAGTTTCTTGGACTGCGAACTTACTATTTATAGTAAGTCTATATTTGGCAATTGCCATTTATGGCAGGGCAGTGATGAGCATGTTGGTCAGTCAGTATGGTAGGTGTTGCAGGAATCATCATCAGAATTATATTTAATAATTACTTGTATTAATTAATAACAATATGTTATTAATTAATATTAAGACGATATTATAATAATAATAATACTTTATTATTATTATAATGTTTTGGAAGTTTATATTATAAAGCGCAGTTAACTGATGATGGTTTTTGGAAACTTTGGAGACCAAGGAGTTATATATACAGGCTCATTTGTGAAGTAAATGATCTATCGAATATTGATTATTGAATTTCTTCTTGGGAATTGTTCCTACTTTCTGTGCCCTAGCTGAAGGGTCAAATTCGTTGATTGAAGACCGATTCTTCTTCATCTAATCCACAATTGATTGTTGTTGTATAATCAATTGCCTATAATCGATTGCCGTTGTATAATCGATTGTTTCATTCTTCTTTCCTACTGTCTGCCTGTGGCTGGAAAGAATTACTTTTGAATTTGTTTATGCACACTGAGGGTGCGAGTTCATTCTAGAAATCTGCAGAGTTGTCTTCTACAAATCATTAATGCGATCTCATAAGATGCATAAGAGACCGAGCTCATTGTTGTTGTGCTAGAAGTGCTAAATGGCAGGTTGTTTCAGTACGGCTGGAAGGTTACATCCATATCGTTGTTGAAAACGTTGTTTACAGAATAGCCGCACTTCATATATGTAGGCCGCGCCAATCTGTGGAGTTGTGCGTGGCAAATGGGGGCCAGCCATGCTAAGAGAATAGTGGCGTTGCCACTGCATACTGCAGGCCGCGTGAGGGAGAGAGGCAGCCACAGGTAGGAAACGACATCCCTGCGTGGACAGCAAGGAGAGCATAGCCGCCACTCCAAACTTGGGCGCAGCAATACCAGCACATATAGACTAGGCTAGACGCCCTTGTGTGGGGACATGGCTGTCTGAGAGCTGTCTGCCATTGCTGTAGGGCCTCATTTTCAGTTGTGGAGGCCATTACCATGATGCCTTCTCCAAGCACCAGCCACTACCGTCTATCACAGGTTCCATCTATGTTTTTATTTCAGTCAATAAGTAGTAATTGCAAAATGTAATATCTCAGCTACATCACGAGTGTGAAATTGAGATAGTCGGCATTGTAACTGAATTAGTTTATTTGATATATGAGGGTGACTATTTTGAATAGATCCATGTGTCTAGTATTTGAATATTTCTTTAAGTAAACCAAGAAAAGGGAACTATATATTCTATATGCTATCCAAATCTATTTGCAAATCAGTGGTGGAACATCATAATATCCAACAACCAATTGAAATTATCTACCAGTCAGATTAAGCTCGGTGCTAGATTGCCTGCCAACTGTTTGATTAAATGCCAAGTGTATGATTTGGATGGAAATTGGTAAAATTTAGATGGTTTTTCGATGAGGCCAAGTTAGGCTCATCACAGGAAACTTGGGGCTTAAATTTTAGTGACTTTGACAATTGTGTTCTCCCCCCAAATCATTTAACAAGGGAGTGCGGAGGAGTAGAGCCTTTCTGAGGGGCTTGGGGTGGAGCCCATAGTAGAGGTCTGGGGGCACTGTCCCTAGCGGTGGTTGCTAGGGGTGCCCATTATTCAATAAAGGAGTTTGTTGTTATTTTGGCTTGTAAATCGACCTTTCTAAACTGCCAAAAAGGCTTGATAAATAAGTGGTTGTGGAATGTAAAAACCCATTTGTAATTTTTTCTTCGTTGGATAATAAAAAGAAAGTGGTTGACTATTTCTTTGTGGATGTAGCCGCATTGGGTGAGTCGTGTTATATCTGTGTGTTATTGTGAACTAGTATTTTTGCCTCTTTTATTTTGCATTTTAATTAATATTGTTTATTGCTCAAGTCTGCTGAAACTTTAACACTTTGGCATCCTGAGCATTTGGTGCTTAAAAGATCAGTCTTTATATAAATCTTACAAGTTACAAATTACAATTATTAATATTGCTTGCTTACAAACTTACGAATATTTTATTTGCATATTCTTGGTGTGGGAAGATTGGGGTGAAATACCCCAAATTTTGAAAAGCTAGCCCTCTAAATTTTGTCTCAACTTGTAGTGCTTTTGGATATGAGCATAATTGGAGTTTGTTTCAATCTATTTACACAAAGAAGTGAAATAATTTGAGTCAACAATGTCTCTATGACCCAATTTTGTGTAATGCAACCTTAGACTTTGCGCAAGAAGGATGGACACATCTACATATGAGCTTATAGACTTGGACGATATAGATGCGTATAACAACTATATGAGTAAAAGGGGTGATGATATTGCTGATTTCAAAAGACAAGCTATGGAGGGTGTAGATCTGGTAGAAGCAAAACAATATGGATTGGAGGATAGTATTTGATAGAAAACATTTCCCAAAGTTTTAGACTTGATTGATACATTTTGTAACTTTGGCTTGCATGAAGTTTGTGTTTTTTTAAGTTTCTTTTTGCCAAATCTGAGTTTGCCTATATGCAACAAACGCATGTCTTTTTTGTTGAAGAAGATATCACTGTGCTATGTTTGCCTACAATACGGAGGGAGGATCTTGGCCAAGGACAAAATGAGGCCAACACTGCATGGATTTCATTTAAAATGGTTCAAAAGCAGGAATCAAGAGGATGGGGGTGGTTAAAATTAATAAACTACTTAGAGAAAGGAGTTAACAGCTATCATTCAAACTCCAAAGGATATGCAACAAAGTGAATACTTAGCAAACAGAAAACAATATTGGAGATATCCATGTAAAAGGCAAAGTATTTTAGATTATATTTTGAAGTTATAAAACTTACAAATAAAGACATGATATTTCCAGAGTTCTTGACATAAATTGTAAAGCTTCTGGTAGACAACTGCATATAAGTTTATAACTTAAAATTTCATATTTTGAAATACATGTTAATAAGATTGCATTACTTATATTCTTTTCTTAAAAAGTTATGGAATGGGCGGCATTCTTTACATGCAGCTCAAGAGACATCTGGTAACGTTTGAAGATTATGTTTGCATCTTGTTTATATTTGGTGCCTGGGTGAACATCCCTTGTAGTATCAGACTTCTTTCCAGGAATTTGAGAGCTCTCTGCTTACAGTAATCTCACCTAAAAGTGGATTCTAAATCTTCTCATATTCTAATGCTTTTGGGAGTCAGATGCTACATTTTGTTTTATCCATTATATACTTGCCAACCATAAATTCAAATTTTGTAATAGCGCGCATTATGGATTATGCATTATTTTGGAAAGAAAAATATATTTTTCTCCAAGAATGTATATGTTGCATTTTTTGTCTGGTTACTCTAAATAAGTTGTTGACAATATATATAATATATTCAGAGTTTATTGCATGAATGAATGAATGAAAGTTTTTAATGACGTCCACAAGACCACCGGTCTAAGGGACCAAAGAGCAAGTTAGGCATCCAGCTAAGATTTCTCCAAGTTGTTCCTTTTGTTGTGGATCCGGATTAAGAAGTTTGTTGTCTTGTGTAATGTTGCCTCTTCGAAAAGTTCTTTCATGTTGTTCACCTGTAGGCAATCCCTGTACTCGCTGCGAATATCCTCATAAGCCCCACATTCCTTAATGAAATGTCATTCCGTTTCCACCGCTCCTTTGCTGCAGAAAGCACAAATTCTCTCTTCCCACTTTTCTTTCGAGACAATCCATCTACCAGTTTCACATCTTAAATGGTGGGAGCTAGTCCTTAACTGAGCAATTAGAATTTTGGCCTTTCCTTTAATTGTGGAACCTAAATAAGCTTTATCCCCATGGTCCCATGTGTGATTAAATTCCTTGACATAGCAGGCTTTTTTCTTCCTATCAGATTCGTCCACATGGCAGTTCTGAATTTTTCTAACACCCATTTCTTTATTTCCAGATTAGTGTTTGGACACTCATGGAGGGTAATGTTCCATTTGTTCAACCATTTGTTGTTTTGTTCCTTCCACGTTCTTTTCCTACGTGCTAACTCCTCTTCAACCACCAATTTAGGCCAACGATGTTTATCCATACTTCCCACTTTTTCAGATAACCTTGCAACTGGATAATTGTTGAGGCCTCAATTGGGAACATACCTGCCTCCACCAAAAGGATCTCGTAAGGGACCATTGCCTTGACCTTGAGGTTAGTAGTAATGAGATGCTTCTAGATTCTTTCTATTTGTCTCCATTTATGATTTGATACACTGCTCCCCCAAACCTCGCATCCATAAAGAATAACCGAAACCACTAAAATACCAAAGAGGGTCTTCCTAGTTTTCCAGTCCCAAAGTTCCGCTTTCCTGCATCTATTTTGAAGAAGGTAGGAGGCCTTCCATCCCCCCTGAATCCGTTTTGACCTGCACGTCTCCCAACTTAGTCTAGAATGAAAGTCAATTCCGAGATATTTGTACTCTTCCACCATTTCTAACGGGCTGCCCTTGAATAAGAAAGTGTGCTGCTGTTTTTTCTTTTTCAAAGAAAGGATCATGACTTTAGCTTTAGTAATATTGACTTCTGTTGGTGCCCAAAAACACTGAATTGAATTTCCTTTGGACTTGCCAATCCAATGATGGGAAATCCAATTATTTTTGGCCAACTAACGGGAATGATCAATTATGATCCTCTTCCCCTACGCTTC
>MU225910.1:1318054-1328175 GCA_018584345.1 Thuja plicata
GAAAACCAAATTTAATATTTTGTGGGATCCGTGACTATAAAGATGTATATTATATTGCTATAAGGATGTATATATATACATGTGTGTATATACACATGTGTGTATATACGCATGTGTGTATATACATATGTGCGTGTATATACAAACCAAATTTAATATTTTGTAGAATTCGTGACTATAAAGATGTATATTATATTGCTATAAAGATGTATATATATACACATGTGTATATATATGCACATGTGTGTATATACACACATGTGTATATATACACACATGTATATACACACATGTGTGTATATATATGCACATGTGTATGTATACACACATGTATATACACATACAAGTGTGTATCCATGTATACACATATACACATATGTGTATATATACACATGTGTGTATATAGACACATGTATATACATGTGTGTATACACACATGTATATATATACACATGTAATGTGTGTATATACACAAATGTATGTATGTGTATACACATACATGTGTGTATGTGTGTATATATACACATGTGTGTATATGTGTATACATGGATACACACTTGTATGTGTATATACACATGTGTGTATATATACACACATGTATGTGTGTGTATACACACATGTGTGTATATAACACACGTGTGTGTGTGTGTACACACACATGTGTATGTGTATATGTGTATACATGTGTATATACACACATGTATACACATATACACATGTGTCTATATATACACACATGTATACACATATACACACATGTATCTATGTATATACACATGTGTGCATGTGTGTATATATACACACATATACACACCATATTCAAAGAAATTAAAAAATAAAGAATTAAAATTCCTTATGCATCTTCTCAGTCATCTTCCGGGTGAACCAAATGGGTCAGTCCATATTCCAGATTTCATTTTGAGGATAAGCATCTTCCTGAATTGCTAGCATCTTCCAGAATTGACCATATCTAGGATATGGTATTCCTGCTGCCAAACGGGCCCTATAATTTCATAAGTGGCGTTCTTATATTATATAGTAAATGTTGGAATTATGTAGGTAACATGAGGTTTGATATTTTGTAGAGCCTCTTATATTCATTTGTGATTCTAGTTATAAAGTTTCTTAACTAAATAGGTTATTTAAATAGGTTATCTGATTAAAACTATAGGATACATTTAATCATTAATTACGATGTAGGGTTAAAATGGGTTAGTATTGTATGTGTATCATGTTTCTATTCAAGGTTGTCATTTTATTTTATTGAAGAGTAAATATATACTTAATGAAACAAAGCTATGAGTAGTAACAAACAATACTAAGCAATGATTTAGCTAATCTCAACCAAGCAACAACAAGTAATAGAAAATAGAAAATACAAGGTTACCAATTACTAAAGTAGTTTGAAAAACATGCCAAAATTAAACTTATTAAAAAATTGCCTAAGTTGCAAGAGCATTATATAGTCCCACAATAATACCTAGCAAAGGAATTGCAAGAAAACGCGTGAGAAGTTCAAGAAAAACAAGGAAGGCCACGTTCAGAATTCCAAATCATTACAAGTAGAAGGAAGCTAAAAGAGAAGATAAGCATGCAAAGAAGATTCATAATGCACATATCATAGAAATTTTGAATGAGGAAATTATACCTTATGAACATTTTGTGAAAGTTGTTAACGTATACAAAGTTAAAAAATTTCCATCATTGAGTTGATTTGCATGTATTGTTGGATTTCCTTCACTTTGCATGTCTTATGTTGGACTAACATTTATGTCAGTTGTTGTGGATGCTTAGGAGTTGGAGCATTTGCCCAGGTAAAAGTATAATAAAAAAATGAACATAAACATCGAATAAGGTGCACATTGAGAGCCCTCATATTTCAAGCATTTTTCATTTGTTGTGGTATTTTCAAGTTTTAATCACTTAGTTTAATTAGGAAAGACCTCGTGTGTTTGTGAACAAAACTAGTAGGTATATGATCTCACCTTCTGGGTGATCAGAATGCCAAACTTGGTAGAGTTCCATTAGATTAAAGGTCTAGATAATTAACACCATGTATATTATGCTTGGAAATTAAAAGTATTAGGGATATTCTCTCATCCTTCTTAGGGTGATCAGACTCCTAGACCTACTCTTAATTTCATTTCTTTGCTTTCAGTAGGTAGTTTAATTTGAGCCTTAGGGGCATACCTCCCAAGTTGTGCCTTAGTGAGGCCCGTGAGAGGGAAAGCCCAAAGTGGGATACAACTCCTTCAGTCGTGGTATTCTGACCCACTCTAAAATGAAATGCATTCATCCTTAATGGGGTGAATGACAGAATGAGCTTGAGAATGATACCTCCTCTATTAGTCCTTCAAAATTGCGCAAAATCATGTTTTTTATCCGTGTGGGAGGCCTTTGTAATGGAGGATAAACTCAAATATTTTTGAATAGAATCCTTACTAGAACTCGGTTAAGTAGTAAGCCACCTTGTTAGCCATGTTAAATCAAACTAACCTCAGGTAGACTGTTTGGAATTTTTTTATGTGCAAGACTTGTGAAAATGATCTAGAACATACACTCAGTGTGCAGTGTTGATTTTTGGTGACTGATCAGGCAAGTATTGTACACTTTTCTGCAATTCATGGGGTTCGGGGCAACGACAAGAAAAAAAAATTTGGTTAACTCGTCAAGCATTTTTTGCGTTGACTCGTCAAACATTTCCCTATGTTGACCCATCAATAAATTTTTAGGGTTAGGGTTTTTCTATATGAAAATGGTGCTAGGGTTATGGCTTATGAGAGTGAAGAAGTGTTGTATCTTTTGCAGTGGTATTGTACTGCAAGGGATCGTTGGTTGTAATTGGTTGAAATTACTGGATAATAATATTGGACTCTCTATTTGGTGGACGTAGCCGAGGATTGGGTGAACTGTGTTAATTATGTCTTCTTGTTCTACTTATGTGTCCTTTATTCCTTTGCATTGTTGGATATATTTGCATGTAACTATTTGATTTTTTGTCTTCTAATCCTAACATGTAGCTCTTAGGATTATTGATTGAAGTGAGTGTTGAGTTTGTTTATTTTGTTTTTTGAATCTAAAATTTATTTTCTAAGAGTCGTCAAACATCCTTTAATCTTATATTTTGAAATTTCATCATCAAGGACATCAGGTACTTAGAACCAAGAGGTCCAAATCAACATCAACAGTCTTAACCATAGAGATAGATATTTATCCATTAGACTTCATCTTAAAGACATGCTTCAATTTTGGGAACACCTACAATAACAATTTGAATCATACTTCGTGCACTTCAAAATAGTAGTAAGATGGAGCTACCTTTGCATACTCTTGGTCATAGACCAGTGACAAGATCACAAACAAGGAATCAGTCAGATGACTCCTTTGTCAACCCATTCCCTCCTTGGGAAGAAGAACTAGAAATCAACCCTTATGAGCACACTGACCCATCTGTGTATCATGAAAACTATGAACAACCTCACGGATCAAAATTGTTTCAAGATGTAACAGAAGAAGAATTAGAGGATATTGAACAAGACACATATGCCTCTCTAGTTATAAAGAACATGGTTGATTGAAACTCACAAAAAAATTTAAAGGAGTTAATTTGCCTCATGGGTTTGATGTTTCTACAATCTGGCCAGAAAATTCTCTAGCGATGCATGACACAACTCAATAACCTCAGGTGCATGCTACAATGTCTCAACTATTTGTTGTGCCAAAATCTTCTCAAACGATGTCATCTAAAATTTTAATGCAAGTCAATTCCTCTTCTGCATGGGGACTAAACCAAAATCAGATGACATCTCAAGGAATCCCGACTAGCCAGAACACAACCAACTCCCAAATCGGTTCATCAATTATGGATATTTCATCCCAAACAACCCCTTCGATGTTTTTAACCGTTCTTACTTCAAGTGCCTCTATCGTATAATTGAAACCCCAAAACTATAACAATCCATTTTCCAACACTCAAATAACACAATCTTTTCCAAGTGGATTTGGGTCTCTATCACAATAAAGACAATTAGGATCATTCTCTAGCAATCCTACGTTCATTCAACCCCCTTCAAGGGTTAGGTCTTTGTTCAAATAATGATTGCAACAACAACAACACCCCCAATCAGAATCAATCTCGTTTCCAACAAAATTGACCATCTAGCAATCAAAATCAAAATTCTAGTAGATCTTACATACCTACAATGTATTTTCAAAATCCCAGACAAACTTATCTACCAACTGCTAGACAACAACCTAATTTTGGAAACATTATAGTGCAGGAGCACCTAGGGGTTAGAAATCTCAAATTTTGTTGTGAAATACCTTCTTATGGTCTTGGTCTTAAATAGGGTTGTTTAGGATTGATATGATGTGGTTTTGATAGATTTGTGTTTTGTTATGTTCAATTGGTCCAAGAGATCCTATAGATGTGTTGAATGACAAAATAGGGCCAAATGTGGAAATGGCACCTAGAATACTCAGATGGACTTAATTAGAGTGTTTTTAGGTCTAGGACATGATTTGTAAATTTGTGGAACCCATTCATTGGGTCAGAACTATAAAATGATAAAAAAATTTAAAGTTGTAAAATGTTGCTTGAGCATTTACAACTTTCAAATTTTGCTCGACAACATTAGGACAAAAGTCGCAATCTGTCCTAATGGCAATTATGGGTCAGTTTGGGTAGTTATTTTGGTCCAAGGGACATATTAAAGGATGTCTTAATTTTTGTACGGAGGTTGGACCAATTTTGATTTCATTTCCAAGGAGTAAAGTGACAATTCTCTATATTTTCACAGTTTTATGAGATTCTGATTGAAATCAATGAAAATGGATTGAATCACTCAATCTTATGTGTAATTTAGTTTATGGTTTTTTTGTCTTTATTTGTAAACACTTCTTTTGAGATTATGTATAGTTTTGCGTGCATAAATAAAAATCAATCCTTCACGGATTGTTCCTTGCCAGTGTAAGGGTTTGGTCTGTAAATATGGCTCTACGGTGAGCTCCCCCATTGGATCCTTATGGCCCATGGAGGATGGAAATTAGAGACCCTGTATAGTATTTTCCTTTTTGTACAGATTCTAAAAGTGGATTTTTCTAGGTTTTCAAGCTTTCCCTAGGCGAGACAGTTTGTGCCCGACTAGGAGCAAGAAGACAACAGTCAGCCTATAAATACAGGGTTGGATTGGTAGAGAAGAATTAAAGGTTGGAGAGTGGTGTTGGAATGTGGAGGAAGCCCTATAACCAGTGGAAAGGGTTAGTGATTTCATCTCAATCACCTGTGTTTGAAGACTATGCAGTCAACCCCTATTAGCCCTATTTTTAAGGACATAAACACAATCCACACAAACTACTCTACGAACAGTTTGAAGACCCCAGACCTTGAAAATATTTAAGTATGTCCAAAAGGGTATCTGGGACATTAAATAGTTAGGGGGTGTCTTTGGAAAGTTTTAGATTTATTTGGCTTTAGGATCCTAATAAGGGCTACAAAGCTACTAGCCTTTCAATATATGAATTTTTGAACTCGATGGAGAAATGGTTGAACTGGGGTCCAAGATCTTAAAAAAGGGTTTAACTTGGATGGAATTGAAGTGAATTCATTTTTGCAAAGTAGCTGACAAGAAGTAAGCATGTTGTGTGGGAATCTACCCCAGTAGATTCAAGGAAAAGTTGATTTACCTTTGGTAGAGAGGCCTTGGGAATAGGGGAAATAACTAAGTGTTTTCTCCTAGGTTAGGGTTGGGAAGAAAACCCTTAATAGGTCTAGGACGTACCTAAAGAAGATTTAAGATGACTCTAGTATTGAGGAGCCTCTCTATCAGATTGGTATCAGAGCCTAAAAGATTTGGGCTAGGAAGTATATGCCTAATTTGGAATAAGTGGGTGAGACAAGGATGGTGACCAACGCAGAGTTGGAAAGAAAGGTTGATGACCAAGAAGAGGAGAATAGACTCCTAAGGAAAAGATTAGCTGAAATGGAGAGTAATCTTGGTTAAATTTGAAGCGAAGACAGAAGAAGCTATTAAAAGGTCAAAGAGACAGAGGGTAAAGGAAAATCAGTGGTAGTGGAGGATGAAGTGCCAGAGCCTGATCCTGTTTTGCAAGAAGAGTTATTCCTTAGAGATTTGAAAGCCATGGGTGGAAAATCACTACAAGATGTACCCTTGTTTAGTGGCTAAATGGAGACAAAGGTAGTGATGGAGTGGATAGAAGGGTTAGAAAACCATTTGGAGTGTGAGAATGTGACTGAAGCTCATAAAGTGAAGGTAGATAAGACTAGGTTGAGAGGAACTACCCTCTCATGGTGGAAATTTGTGCAAGATGAGTGAAAAAAAGAAGGGAAGAATCCCATCTCCTCTTGGAAGGGATGGTTTCTAAGATTAGGGACACCTATATCCCTGAGGATTATGAGATACAACTCCACAAGAAAAGAGAGAATCTTAGACAAAGGGAATAATATGTAAGCACCTATACTGAGGAGTTCTAAAAATTGTGCTTGAGGTTCAAGGTGACAGAGGATGAGAGAATTAAAGTGGCACGTTATCTGAATGGGTTAAGATGGAGAATACAAGAGGAGATATTTTTTTGACACCTACCACAGTGCAAAAGTGTTACCAATTGGCTCTTAAAGTTGAAGAAAAGAGCATGAAGCCACTAGTAGATGCAGAGGAAGAGGAAGAGACTTGAGAGGCCATAGATTCAATTATGGTGGTAGAGAGAATGAATCTAGACCGCAAGGAGAGACCAGATTAATAGAGAAAATTAATGAATCCAATGGCAGAGGTAATTATGGAAGAGGAAGGGGTCCTAGTAGCAGTGGTAGAGGAAGATTTGGAGGAGGTTCTAGCAGAAGTTCCTCTTTTGTGAACATGAAGTGTTATAACTGCCACCAATTTGGTCACCCTACTTATAGGTGCCCTGATAAAGCAACCTCTTCTCAATCAGAAAGAAGAGTCAGTACAAGAAGACATTGGTAGTGTCAAGTCTACTTAGATCAATCTTGATTCAGAGAGGGGGATAATTTGATGATAAGAAGAGTTCTAATTAAAGAACCAGTTAGAGAAGAGCCTAAGCAGAGGATATCACTCTTCAAGGTGAAGTATAAGATTCTTTGCAAAGTGTGTAAGGTGATCATTGACTCAGGGTCAACTAATAACATAATCTCAGAGGAAACATTGAGCAAACTTGGATTGTCTAGGATACCTCATGACCATCCTTATAGAGTGACATGGTTGAATAAGGGAAAACATATCTTAGTCAATGAATAAGCATGGATTGAATTTGTAATTGGAGGATATAATGATAACATTATATGTGATGTGCTATCTATGGGTGTTTGCCATCATTTTTTGGGAAGACCATATCAGTTTGATAGGAAAGGCATGCATAATGGGGAGAAGAACTCTTATTCATTTTAGAAGGATGGAGTAACATACAAGATTCGGTCTTTGGTGGAGGAAGAGGGGGTGAATACCAGTCCCAATGTGTTGGTAGTTTGTGGAAAAGAATTCCTACAAGACCTCAAGAGAGAGGAAGAAGAATGCTTTGTTTTTATGATGAAGCCTCAGGAAGAAAAGACAGATGAACCAACACCTTTACCCAAGGAGATACAACAAATTTTGGAGCAGTTCAAAGATATTATTAGTGATGGATCACCTACATTCCCACCACCACAAAGAATAGTGAGTCATCAAATTGACTTCATTATAGGGGAATCATTTCCCAATAAAGTAGCTTACCAAATTACCCTTGAGCAGAATAAGGAGATATCAAGACAAGTACAAGAGTTACTTGATCAAGGGCTAATAAAGAACATAAGTCCTTGTGTAGTGCCAATGGTGTTAGCATAAAAAAAAGGAGGTAAGTGGAGGTTATGTACTGACTCCAGAGCAATCAATAGAATTACAATTAGATAGAGGTTTCCAATCCCTAGGATTGAGGACCTAATGGACCGTCTTGGAGGAGCTAAGTATTTTACCAGGTTGGATCTCAAGAGTGGTTACCATTAAATCCAAATTAAGGAGGGTGATGAGTGGAAGACAACCTTCAAAACCACAAAAGGTCTATATGAATGGATTGTCATGTTATTCGGGCTTAGTAATGCCCCTAGAACATTCATGAGATTGATGAATCAAGTGCTAAAGGACTACATAGGAAGGTTTGTGGTAGTCTATCTTGGTGACATCCTCATATTCAATAAAACCAAAGAACACCTTGAACATTTGGATATTGTGTTAAGGAGATTGCATGAGGAGAAAATAGCCATCACTTAGGAGAAGAGTGAGTTCTTGAAGCAAGAATTGGTATACCTTGGGTTTGTGATCTCACAAGGGACATTAAATATGGATCCTAGAAAAGAGAAATATTCTGGGAACGACCCAAGTGGGGAATAAGAAAACTTGGCTACTCTACCCCACTATAATCAAAAACTTCTTTCAACCTAAAGAGAGAGAAGACTTAGCTATTTTCTATTCCTAACGCCTCTTCATGTGTAGGGCCTAGTTGCCTCAATCTTGCTAAGAAAGACTACATTTGACTAGGTGCTTGTAGGGCCATCTTGGTCTCAATCTAGTTTACAAGACTACAATGGGAGTACATTCAACTTGTATAGGTCTGAGAGGTCTCAATCTTTCTTGCAAGACTAAGCATTTTGAGTGATTTTAGGGCTATAGGCCTCAATTTCGCTTGCGAAACTATAAGGGATAGTCATGAATGAATGTCCTTACAAGACACTTTTAGATAGAAGCTACCTGACTCACCTCTGAAAGTATCATAATATTTATGCAAGAATCGATCCAAGTGGATTACTCAGATCACCTAAAGATTTTACACTCACCATATGTATTCCCAAGGGTGTTCTAAATCATGAGTGTGGCATGAGGGAGCCTATGCAATTCGAGAATTGATACTCTTTTCAAAACCTACAATGTGCATAGTCTTGGAAAAATCTAACATCACTTTTGTGTGAGGCGAAGGAATATCAAGTGTGGAAATTTTTTTTGATACTAATCCAAATTTTTCTTAGGTAGATAATGTTGGATGTGTCTTCGATCATGTTAAGACCCATGAAAATCATTTGAACTTACACATGACAATACTATTCATATGGTTTTTTGTTGAGACCTCACAAATGCTTGTATCATGCAAGGTTGCTTTGTCCCTTGCTTGATTGTTTGAAGACTACTCCATGTGTCACATTTGCTTTGAAAACTTGATTCTGAACTTTAAACTTGTTGTTACAATTGAAATTGCATAATGTCACAAATTTCTAATTGGTCAAAACAAGGTTTTTGAGTCAAAAAATTGGTCTTTTGTGTTTGTTGTCTCAATCTCGCCCGAAGTAGTGAGAAATATCGCATGTTTGTCATCTGGTTTACTGAGGTATGTTGTATGTACCCTAAAATGGTCGCCTAGACTTTGGGCCCCATTTATCATTTTATCAATTTATCAAATTTCTGAATCAATGCTTTAGAACATTTTCAATTCAAATCAATTTCCTTGATCAAATTGTAATTTATTCAATTATTTCAATATTTCCTAAGGTTTGATCATTTTTATCTAATTAAAAGATTTAATTTTCTTTTTAATTAAAAAAAATTTATCTTATTTAATTAAAAGATTTAATCTCCCTTTTAATTGAATAAAATTTATCTTATTTAATTAAAGTAAATTTCTCCCTTTTAATTAAATAAAATTCCTCTTATTTAATTAAATTCAATTTCCCCCATTTAATTAAATAAAATTCTACTAATTTATTTAATTATAAAGAAAACCCCTCTTTTAATTAATAAATAAAAATCCCCACTTAAAGCTCTTCTTTTGATGAAAAAGGAAATAAATTAAATAAAAATCCCTTTTTCATCACATCTTCCTAAGTGGTGGATTTTTGCTTCTTAATCTCAACCATTGATCAATTCTTTTTGCCTCTTAATCTCAACCGTTCACTTTCCTATATAAGGAAATCTCCCATTCTCATTTAGAGATCATTCACAATTATAGTATTGTTATGCTACAGGTTTGGAGAGCAATTTTGGAGGAGGATTTGAGCACTTGAGCTTGGATATTGCAACTTCTCTCTTCTTGTATTCTTCTTCTTGCATCCATGGCTATTCATG
>MU225910.1:1338907-1366892 GCA_018584345.1 Thuja plicata
CCACCTCCTAAAAACATTAGTCAAATGAGGAGTCTTCAAGGACGTCTTCAATCTATAAGGAGATTTATTTCACAATTGGCAGATAGAGCTCAACCTTTCAATAAGAACTTACATAAGGGAGTCAAATTTATTTGGAATGAGTATTGTCAAAAGAGCATAGATCAAATCAAGAAGTACTTGGCAAATCCTCCTATTTTAATGCCTCCTATCCCATGGAAACCACTTATTTTATACATTTCAGCGACAAAATCTTCCTTGGGGGCATTACTGGCTCAACTTGATGAAAATGGGAAAGAAAGAGCAATATACTACATCAATCGTACTCTTGTTTCATATGAGAATAATTACACTAGCATTGAGAAAGCTTGCCTTGCTGTTGTGTTTGCTTCCCAAAAGTTGCAACATTAATGCTTGCACATACTATACACGTCATAGCCAAAATAGATCCACTCAAATATTTGCTGAGTAAGGCTGCCCTCACAGGTAGACTTGCTAAATGGATGATGATACTTTCAGAGTTTGACATAGAGTACATTGAGCGTAAAGAAATCAAAGGACAAGTCATAGAAGATCAATTGGCTGATTTCCCATTACAAGATGATGCACCTATTCAAGTTGACTTCCCAGATGAGCATCTTATGTATATGAATGAAAGAACATGGAGGATGTTCTTTGATGGATCTTTTATGCAAAATGGTTCAGGAGCTGGCATGTTTTTTATTTCTCCTCATGGGTACACAATTCCTAAGTCTTATAAATTATTGTTCCCATGTACAAATAACATTGTTGAGTATGAAGGTTTAACAAATGGACTGAAGATAGCCATAGAATGGAGAATCATAGAGTTACACATCTATGGGGATTCACAGTTGATAATCAACCAAGTTAATGATGAATATCAAACAAAACATGAGAAAATGGTACCTTACAAGAAAATGGTTGATTCCTTAAAGAGATACTTCACATTTTTCACATTTCAGTAAATCCTTAGAGTAGAAAACAAAGCAGCTGATGCTATGGCTACACTTGCTTCACTTCTTCAGTTAGATCAACATGAATCAAGATTTGAATTCCTGGTGGAAGAGCTACATCATCCTATCTTTGACTCCCAAGAAAGTCATATCATTTGTACCCTTGTTGGTCATGAATCATCCCGTTATGGTGTCATTTACTCATACCTTCGTGATGGCATTATACCTGAAACCTTTAACTGATCTGAATGCAAAAACCTTACCTGAAACGCCTCTCACCATTCCCTTATCGCTGGTGATTTGTATAGGGGGGGTCTAGATGGAACACTTCTTAGATGCTTAGAAAAGGAAGAATCTAACCAAGCGTTAGTTGACATTCACGAGGGCATCTATGGGGGACATTTCAATGGTCTTGCCATGGCTTGAAGGTTGCTAAGGGCGGGGTACTATTGGCCCACGATACAGATTGATGCAGTAGCTTTTGCAAAGTCATGTGAAAAGTATCAAAAACATGGTAACTTGATACATGCTCCAGGTAGGGAGCTCATTCCTTCTATTTCTCATTGGCCATTTCAGCACTGGGCCTTTGACCTTGTTGGTCAGATTCATCCCAACTCGTCAGGTGGACACAAGTTTATTATCACTGCTACTGATTACTTCACTTTCTGTTGCCTCGGGCAAGACAGTCTCTCTATTTATTTTGAACCATATCATCTGTCGATATGGAGTGCCTTCCGAGATTATCATTGACAACGGGGACCAGTTTAAAAATCAGGACCTTAAACAACTCTACAAGAAATTCAAGATTAAACAACATTGGTCTTCCATTTACTTCTCACAAGGAAATGGTCAAGTAGAGGCATCAAACAAAACTATTCTTAAAATCTTGCATAGAATAGTCTGTAAGAATGGTAGAGATTGGCATTTATAGATAAATCCGGCTTTGTGGGCCTATAGAATGAGTATTCATACTCCTACTGGGGCTACTCCTTTTGCCCTTGCATATGGCACTGAAGTAGTGTTACATTTGGAGGTTGAGATTCCTTCACTTCGAGTCTCTCTCCATGGTCTAGTTACATATGAAGACTACTGCGCCATGAGACTTCAAGAGTTAGAACTTTTAGATGAGAAACGTTAAGCATCATTTGACCATATGAGGTTCTATCAGAAGTGCATGTCCAAAGCCTTCAACAAAAAGGTTCACCCTAGAGAATTCCAAGTGGGAGATCTTGTCCTATGTGAAAATCCTAAGATTCAACAACATAGAGATCAAAAGGGAAAAATTGAACCTAATTAGCTTGGACCTTACATTATCACAACAACTTTTGGGACAGGTGCTTATTTACTATCTACAGAAAAGGGAGAACAACTCCTTGATCCTATCAATGTTTTGCACCTGAAGAAGTTCTATCCATGATGCCCATTCTATCTGGGGTCATCCTTTTGTACATATTTATTGATCCTGAAAAAATTCAAAAAAATGATATATTGTCAAAAATTCTAAAAATCGAAGAATGTCCTGAAAAAATGATCATCTTAGTGAAAACCTAGCAATAGGCGCTTTGATGTATCTTCAAAAAATTATATATTCCAAAAATTCAAAAAAATAGAAAAAGTGCCTCAGTGAAAACCTGGAAATAGGCACCTTGGTAGCAAAAATTCAAATTTTTTTATAAAAAGTCCTGAAAAAAATGAAAAAAAATGAAAGAGAAAACATTGTAATAAAATCCAAGTGGTGAAAACCTGGAAACAGGTGCTACTTGAGGCCTTTTCACCCCTATTTCTTAGCGCGTGACCTCAACACTTAGCCCTTCTCCATCATGCCTTGTCCTTGTTGCCTTGGTTTGGAATTGGTCTTTGTCTTTGTCTAGGGGGCATAACTGTATTAGCTTTAGTCTCTTGGATGCGTTTGTCTTTAGGACACCTCACAAATGGTGTTTTTCAATACCACCCCAACTGTATTTTTTTAATATAACCCTTGACATCGAGTGTTTTTCAACACTTATCAATTTGGTCTTACCCCGTTTTGTCATGTGGTCTTACCTGCTTGCAAGCATTCAATCCTTATCCTCGGAACTCGGTATTAGTTAAGACACTTAAATTTTTAAATGCAACACTTAATGATTAAGCTATGTCATGATATTTTCTTTGTGTGCTGACTGTTATTGATTTTCGTTGAGTGTCCTTGTCTAATAAGTCTCTCTGGGATGCATAGCTAGAGGACTTGGAGCATAGAACATGTTTTTATTTGCTTCCTGCTTTATGCTTCACTATTTTTGCACAACCGTTCTGTTGGTTATCCTGGCCTTTATGCCTTGATGCGAGCGTGGTTTTGCTACATTAAATTGGCTAAGCTAACATCACAGTCATCTTGACCTTTATGTCTTTGATGCTTATGTTAGAATCTTTCCACATTATGATCCGATATAAATCTCATTCATATCTTCATAGTTGTGCTTGTGACTAGCGATGATTGTGTGATTTTCCGATGTCCGTTAATAATGGCCCAATGATGAAAATAAGTTCCTTAACATTCTCTAATGAATGATGAACACAAAATTCCTATGTTATAGTTGCTCTATTGAAATTACACCTTTGCATTTTCATGTAGCTTGCATTATTAGACCTCATGTTAGTTTGCATTTTTAGGCTGCATTATGAGTTTGAGCTGGGGGTTTTTCCTTCATCTTTCTTGTGGACTTTTAATCAATTGTGGTCATGTTCTGATCTTCATTTCCTTATCTTCTTTCGTGATCTCAATCAAAATTTTCTATCTTACACAGTTGATTGATTTTGGGGCAAATTATCTTTCTTCTCTCCATTTCTTTCCACTTCTTCCAAACTTCTATCTTCCATTCACTTTCACCCCACTTCTTTTCTTCTAATTCAACCTTGGGGCATAATATTTCATACTTAATGATCTACCTTGGTTTTGTGATCTTTACATCTTTCATCTTACATCAAGAACCTTATCTTTAGTTCGATTTGATCAAAATTTATCAATTTATAGTGTGACGATACTATTCATAGGGTTTTTTTGTTGAGACCTCACAAATGCTTGTATCATGCAAGGTTTCTTTGTCCCTTGCTTGATTGTTTGAAGACTACTCTATGTGTCACATTTTCTTTGAAAACTTGATTCTAAACTTTAAACTTGTTACAATTGAAATTGCATACTGTCACAAATTTCTAATTGGTCAAAACAAGGTTTTTGAGTAAAAAAATTGGTCTTTTGTGTTTGTTGTCTCAATATCGCCCACAGTAGTGAGAAATATTGCATGATTGTCATCTAGTTTATTAAGGTCTGTAGTATAGTTTTTGATATGAGTGGGTTTGGCCTTCAATTTTCTCTTAGCTGGTTTAGGAAGCTTATACTTGAGTATTTTTTATCCCTTGGTCTGAGACTAATAGGTTAGGGACTATTTTTAGCTAAAAAGGATCACCTAGATACCTTGGTTACATTCTTGATTAGTAAATTTATTCACTTGTCTATCTCTCTTGGTTGTCTCTTTCTTGGATTTGAAATTATTTCTTGACTTGAGTCACAAGTTTCGTACGAAGGGATCTTACCCACAGCTTGGGCACTTTGTGGTAAGTCATCTTGATCTTATGTTACTCTCTTTTAATTTTTGACAAATGAACACTTTGCTCTTCTAGGGTGGACATCAAGTTGTCTTATGTCATCTTATTTAGCTCTTTACATTCTCATTCGTGCTAGTAACAACTAGATATCAAATTGATCAAGGAAAGAAACCTCTAATTAGCTTTGACAAATTACCTTTTCCTACTAGGCGCCAGCATCATCAAGACAAGGAACCTCAAGTTACCTTTGACAAAGTGGGGGATAGTATTGAAGTTTGGTTTGATCCTCTTGGAAGCACCTTTGATAGTACCTATGAGACACCTCTTGCCTCATCAAGATCTGAAAATAACTTATCTCCCACCATGTCTAGAGAAGAGCATAACAAGCGATTTAATGATCTCTTTGGACACAATCAAAGGTTAAGACAAATGGAGTAGAAAGAAAGGCTTACATGGAGGAACAAGCAACCCGTTTGGATCAACAATTCAATACCAATTTCCTTGGAGATAATGGGAATAATAAACCTTCGAGATCTCCCCAAAGTCACAACATAATGGATTTGATTCACCTCCAAGATCTTCACATTCTAGGTCTAACTCAACATGGCAACAATGTGGAGCATGAGATTACTGAAGAAGAGCTCCTGAACTTTCAACAAGACGACCGTTATCAAAGACTAATGTTAAAAGAATTTGAACAAAATGGTGATCAATATTTCATGCACGTGGCTTCTAAAGGGCTAAAACTCCCTCGTGACTTTGATGTTGATGAATTGATTCGAAGAAGAGAACCCTCACCTTTGGAATTTGCCATCAAGGAAATAAAAATTTTGAAAAATGAAATGTCAAACTTAAAAAGGGAAAAGGAGAAGCCTAAGTCATCATTTTCTATGGAATCCATATGCGCTCTACCTTTTGACAAGACTTTATACATGATCCCTTTTTTGAGAGATTTTGAGATTCCTAATTATTAAAAGTATGATGGAAATGGGGATCTACATGACCATGTTCGATAATTCTATGATTTGAGTATGGAATTTATGCATGAAGACACTTATCTTATGAGACTCTTTCCTAGGAGTCTAAATGGCCAAGCTATGGAGTGGCTCACAAAAATCACACCTTTACTCAAGTCTTTTGATGAGTTAGTGCAAATATTTATTCAACAAAACTCTTATAATATTCAACACCCTATGACAATGCTTGACCTATGAAACATCAAACAAAAACAAGGTGAACCTTTTGTTACATTCTTGAAAAGATGGAGAAAGTTACACTCAAGGTACCCATGAAAACTACTAGAGAATGAAAAGGTTGATATCTTTGTTAATAACCTTGTACCTGAGTTATATTATGATCTTAGAAAGCAAATCTTTTTCATATTGAATGATATGATTAAAAATGCTTTCCGAATAGAGGATGTTTTGGCCAAAAAGGGTGAGATCACATTGATCAAGGAAAAGTCCACAAATGGTAATCTATATAACAAAGACAAGAATAAACCTTGGAATAAGAACAAGCATGTGGTCAATGATGGTGTTGTTGATGAGTCTAATACTAAAGATCCCATTTTCAACTTGGCTAGTGCTATCCTAACAACCAAACAACGAGAAGAAACAATATCCAATGATTCTAATAAGGTTAAATCTTCATGGGAACCTAAGCCTAAACATGATTTTAATCCCTTGGGAGATTCATATGATGTGATACTTAAAAATTTACTTGCCAACAAGATTATCACACTACCTAAATATGCTAAATTGTACGAACCAAAGGTTAAACCTAAGTGGTGGAATGACAATCATTATTGTGAGTATCATAAGAGCAAAGGACACAAGACTGACAATTGCATAAAGTTGAAACATGTCATTCAAGATCTTATTGAAGATGGGAAAGTTAGAGTGGATGGTCTTGTTGATAATTTGGATCATAAGGCCTTTAAATAACCATTCCCTAAGTATGACAAAGGAGAAACATCAAAGAAAGATGAGGGAGCTAAGATCAACTATACTTAGATGAAAAATAACAATGTTATCAATATTATTGAACCTATGAATGAAAAAATTAACACGGTAAGACCTAATGGACCCAACTATGATTCAGATATTGATGAGGCACCTAAGGTTATCTTGAGAGGTATTGGATCTTCCACATAATGCCAATCTTACAATGAGTGTAACCACATGATCATGCTTAGAGGTTTCCACTCTCCTTCACATAGGGAAAATCTAAATGTTGTTACTAGGATTCAACCCAAGGTTATTCTCAAAGGTCCTAATTCTTCCAAGCAAGCTAATCCTAAGCAAGTGACATCCTCTTCCAAGCAAGCCTCTACTTCCAGTAAGTCAAAGTACAATCTAGTAGATCAAATTCAGCGTGCTCCATCCCATATTTCAATCTTTGAGTTGCTATAATTATCACCTATACATAAGGAGATCTTAGAGAAATCTTTGCGAACAACAAATGTCCCCAAAGGCATTGATACTAATCAATTTCAAACCATGGTTAATCACATTTTTTCTCCACGTTACCTTTCATTTTCTGAAGAAGATGACAAGTCCTTAAGTCATCCACATAACCTTGCCTTACATATTGAAATCCAAATATACTGAACCTGAGTCAAACATGTGCTGATAGATAATGGCACTGGGTTAAATAGTTGTTCTTTTAGCATGATTAAGCAGTTTGGATTTTCAGAGTTCACAATTGATCCAAGGAAGAAGATTACTATTAAATCCTATGATGAAGTTTAAAGTTCTTCCAAAGGATTAATTGTGTTACCTATTTGGGTTGGTCCAGTAGAAAAAGATGTGGTCTTTCAAGTTCTTGATATTCCCCTTGCTTACAAAATATTGCTAGGGATATCATGGATCCATGCTATGCAATTGGTTACCTCTACCTACCATCAGTGTATAAAGTTTTCTTTCAATGATACCAAGATTTCCATTCTAGGGGATAATTTTATGTCTATCAATACACTTACTATTGAATCCTTAGCACCACACAATAGAGTTGCTGATGAAACTAAGACAATCGTGTTTATTGTGAGAAGAATTTAAAAATTCTAAATATTGGAATGAGGGAATATCGACTAGATTCTATTGCTACACTCTCAGTCTCCCCTTGTTTTTATGGAAAACCTTCAGAGGATAAGAAGCCTTCATCTTCCATTATGACATGTTATGGGACCTTTGTCCAATCTTCAGTACCCCTAGAATATGAAAATAAGAACAAGCTATTAGAGAATGGATCTATAGAGAAAAAAAATCTAAGGAAGTTGTGCGTGCTACAACAATCTCTCCCAAAAGATATGGAAAGGGCTATGAAATTATAGCTAGGATAGGTTACCTAGGTCATGGTCCTTTTAGAAATGTGAAACATGCTCTTGTTGAACCTCTGAGTCTCAAAAATGGAAGGAAATATAAGGATAATATTGGATTGGGATTCTCTAATGCGCAACCTACTTTGACCAGTCTCCTGATAATTCTAGTGGTAGCGAATCTAAAGAAGATATTGTACCTACTCAAACTTTTAGCCAAGATAGGGAAAACTTTGTTCCCTCTACTATCATCCTTTGGAATGAAGAAGGACCTCCACTATAACACAATGATGAAGCTTCTAGATCTCACCAAAGGGACAAGTCATATGTTGAAGATCCTAATAGAGAACGTATTTGGAAGAATATGACACGATTGTTGCAAAGAGAAAATAGTACTAACTTACAAGAGTATGAATGGGATTCTCTCTCAATAAAGTCAATATAATTGTTAATAGATGTGGTGCATACTTATGCTAACCAAATTGAAGTGGTCGACGAGTCACCTGTAGGACCTGAGGAGACGAACTTATATGCTGCTTTCATTGATCATGTTAACCACGCTAGGAATCAGATAGATCTAGGTACTTTTGAGGGAGACCTTATAGACTCTAAACATCTTTTCACTAGAGATGACCTCCCCTATATCAATTATTTATAACCTTCCACTTCCATTCCACTCATGTACCCCAACCTTATTGATTGGTCACAACATAACCAACAACCTACATTACCTTCTTTCCAAAATGACTATGAAATAGCCTGCTACCTCAATGCTATTGAGCCTATAGTTTGTTTCACCAGTGAACCAACAAAAAACATGACTGAGACAGATCTCAAGTACCTTAGTCATAAAATAAAAAAAGAACAGGCGCTTTGATGGCAAAAACCACTTTGTGGCGGTGTTAGAGCCTAAAAAAGTAAAAACAAAAGACGTATCTAAGGGTGAAAACCTCTTTGAGGCACCCAAGGATGAGGTACTTGGTAGTCTTCCTAGTTATCTTCAAGATAGATCTCCAGTCTTGATAGAGCCAACACAGACTATAGATATTGGGACAACTGAAACTCCTTAGATCATACATTTGGCTCAATCTCTATCAGCAGATGAAAAGCAACAGTTCACTAAGTTCTTCAAGGAAAAGAAAATTGATTTTTCTTGGGCATATGCAGATATGCCAAGGCTGGACACTAATCTAATTATGCATCATCTATCTATAGCTCATGGTCTTAAGATAGTCAAACATAATTATGAAATATGCATCCACACATAGCTCTCATGGTAAAAGTTGAATTAGAAAAACTCTTGAGTGTTGGATTTGTACAAGCTATAGCTTGTGCTGAATGGATCTCAAACATTGAACCTGTATCTAAGCATGATAAATACATTTGTGTATGCACTGATTTCTGAGATCTTAACAAATATTTCCCAAAAGATGATTTTCCACTTCTAATCATAGACATAATAGTGGATATGACTGCGGGTTATGAAATGTACTCTCTCATGGATGGTTTCTCGAGGTACAATGAGATTAAAATAGCTCCTAAAGACCAAGAAAAGGTTGAATTCATATGTGCATGGGGAACCTTTTGTCAGAATGTCATGCCATTTGGCCTCAAAAATGTCGGGGCTACCTATCAAACAGCTATGGCTACCATCTTTCATGACATGATGCATAGAAATATGGAAGATTATGTGGATGATACCTTGGAAAAATATAAAAAAAGTAACACACATCTTGATGACTTGAGTTTAATCTTAGACAAAATGGAACAATTCCAACTTAGATTAAACCCTAAGAAATGTGCTTTTGGAGTTACTTCAGGAAAATTACTTGGATACATCATTTTAGTTAAGGGAATAAAGGTTGACCCCGAAAAGGTCCAAGCTATAATGGAGACGCCCCCTCCCAAAAATATAAGTCAATTAAGGAGCCTACAAGGACGCCTTTAGTCCACCAAGAGGTTCATATCTCAACTTACTAACAAAGCTCAACCTTTTAATAAGAATCTACACAAAGGAGCTTCATGTACATGGAATGAGGAATGTGAGAAAAACCTCAATCAGATCAAAGAATATTTGGCCAAACTTCTAGTATTAATGCTTCCTATTCCAGGGAAACCTCTTATTTTGTATATCTCAGCTACAATCACATCCTTGGGGGAATTATTGGCACAACAAGATGAACATGGGAAAGAAAGAGCTATATACTACATTAGCAGAACATTAGTAGCCTATGAAATTAGTTACAACAACATTGAAAAATCTTTCCTTGTAGTGGTGTTTGCGTCTCAAAAACTCAGACATTATATGTTGGCACATACTACACAGCTTGTCACAAAAATTGAGCCTTTGAAATATTTACTAAATAAATCTACTCTTACTGTTTGAATCGCTAAATGGATGATGATTCTCTCTGAATTTGACATTGAGTATGTTAATCATAAGGCCATAAAAGGACAAGCAATTGTTGATCAACTAGCTGAATTCCCTCTACAAGATGATGCCCCTATACAGACTGATTTTCCTGATTCATCCATTATGTATGTAATTGAGCAAACATGGAAGATGTTCTTTGATGGATCTCACACACAGAATGGTGTTGGAGCTGGTGTTTTGTTTGTCACACCTCATGGATACACTATCCCAAAGTCATATAAGTTGTTATTTCCTTGCACGAAGAACATAGTAGAATATGAGGCTTTGACAAATGGGATTAAAATGGAGGATCACTAAGCTACATATTTTTGGAGACTCTTAGCTCATTATAAATCAAACTAATGATGACTATCAAACCAAAGATGAGAAATTTATTCCTTACAAGAAGGTGATTGATGATCTCAAGAACTACTTCACTTTCATCACATTCCAACAAATCCCTACAACTGAAAATAGGGCGGCTGATGCCATGCCCACTTTGGCTTATATCTTAAAATTGGAAGAGCATGAGTCCAGATTTCAATTCCTAGTGGAAGAACTACACTACCCTACCTATGATTCCCTTGACAATCATGTCATATGTACCATGATTGGTCATGACTCCTCTCAATATGATAAAATTTACTCTAACCCGTGTGACCAAGTCATTCCTTATAACCTAACCCGTAATGAGAAACAAAAACTCATTCGCAATGCTTCCCGCTATACCCTAATCTCTGGTGACTTGTTTAGGAAGGGCCTAGACAAAACACTTCTTATGTGTCTAGATAAATACGAGTTTGAATGTGCATTAGTTGAAGTCCATGATGGCATATGTGGGTCCCACTCTAATGGTCTTGTGCTAGCTTGAAACCTACTGAGGGCTGGTTATTATTGGCCTACTATGCTAAGTCTTGTAAGAAGTGTCAGATGCACAGGAATTTGATCCATGTTCCAGGCAGGGAACTTATTCCATCTATTACACATTGGCCTTTTCAGTAGTGGGCTTTTGATTTGGTGGGTCAAATACATCCTAACTCATCTAATGGACATAAGTTTATTATTTCTGCAACAAAATATTTTACAAAGTGGGTTGAGGTTGTTCCTCTTTTGGTTGCTACTGGGAAACAAGTGTCTTTGTTCATCCTCAATCATATCATCTATCACTATGACATACCTTACTCCATAGTTACTGATAATGGAGGACAATTCAAAAACAAGGATCTCAAGCAGTTATGTAAACAATTCAAGATTAAACACCACTGGTCCTCAATTTATTACCCTCAAGGTAATGGCCAGGCTGAAGCTTCTAATAAGACCCTACTGAAAATTTTGCACAAAATAGTCAACAAATCAGGAAGAGACTGACACTTACAAATTAATCTTGCACTATGGGCCTATAGAACTAGCATTTGCACACCTACTAGAGCTACCCCCTTTGCGCTTGTTTATGGATCTGAAGTTGTCTTACCCCTCGAGGTTGAGATACCTTCCCTAAGAGTCTCATTAAAGGGTCTCATCACAGATGATGACTATAAAATCATGCGTATACAAGAGATAGAACTTATGGATGAGCATAGAAGAGTTGCATTTGACCACATGAGGGTATATCAGAAAAGGATGTCACAAATCTATAACAAAAAGGTTCATTCTAGAGAATTTCAGGTTGGAGATCTCGTCTTGAGAGAGAATGCCAAAAATCAACAAAACAGAGCACACAAATGGAAGTTTGAACCAAATTGGTTGGGTCCCTACATAGTTAGTACTGCTTTTGGATCTGGTGCATATCAGCTTTCTGTACCTGAGGGAGAATAGCTCCCTAAACCTATCAACATCCTTCATTTGAAGAAGTTCTACACATGATGCTCCAGAGCTTTGTACATATCTTAAATGTCCTGAAAAAATATCTAAAAATCATAAAATGTCCTGAATGTTTTTTTATAAATAAATTGATATATGATCCTATAAAAATCCTTTTAAAAAAGCATATAAATTCCTAAAAAATGATCATCCATGTGAAAACCTAGCAATAGGCGCCTTGATGTATCTTCAAAAAAAAAAATGAAAAAGAAAAAAATGTGTGCCTTGGTGAAAACCTGGAAATAGGCGCCTTGGTAGAAAAAATAGAAGCTCATTCATGTGGTGAAAACCTGGAAACTGGCACTACTTGAAACCCATGCGCTTATGTCTATCAGCTTGTCACTTTGCACTCTGAACCCTTCTGACTTCCATCTCTAATCTCTTTGGTCTTGATTGATCTTTTTCTAGGGTTAGGGGGCATAAATTGTATCCTCCTTTGGTGTGCAATGATGTTTCTTAGTGGCTCACCCCCAACATTGTTTCTCAACACTTCTTTTGACATCGAGTGTTTCTTAACACTTATCAGATATGCTACCTTGAGTCTATGCTTTGTCTACAGTCTAGGATTATGTGATATTTCTCACCTAAAGTCTTGAGTTCTAGCGATTCAATGCTTATTATTTTTCATTTTCACACTACGTTTAAACTAAAATGACGGAGACATGTTATGACTTATTTTCTTTGTGTGTTGACTGATTAATGATTTTCACTAAATATTCCCTCCTTGTTCTCTCCATGATGTTACGACTAGAGAACTAAGGACATGGGGCATGTTTTCTTTGGTTTCTGCCTGTGGGTATCGCTTTGGTAATCCTGGGTGTCTTGATTTTACCCCTTGGACACTGGGGAGATCTAGAGCTATATCCTTGAATATTACATTGTGTTTACTTATGCATGAACCATTCAAGTTATCTTGGACTCTTATGCCTTGATGCTTATGGTTACTTGCAACATTTACTTGGAAAAAATATTCAGGTCATCTTGGCCCTTATGCCTTAGTGCTTACATGTATTTCCTACATTCTATCTAATATAGATCATATTCATATCTTCATAGTTGGGCTTGCACTAGTGATGGTTGTATGATCTCGCAATGTCCCTTAATAAGGCTTGGTGATAAAAACAAGGACCTATCTAATTGACCCTTACAAATTGCACTTTGCATCTTCATAGTAGTTTGCATTTTTAGGGTTCATTTCTAGTTTGCATTTGAGTTAAGGGAGAGCCTCCTTCATCATTTCTGATGGATAGTTAGCTATGCTCAATCATGTACCTTCCCTACCGATCATTGCATTCTGACCTAAATTTTCAAATTCTTGGATTTCTACAAAATTGGACCCTTACCTACTTTTGACGTCCTAGATCCACTTTCAAGATCGAAATTGAAATCTGACTTCATCTTTATTTTCAAAATTGCATTTTAAAATTCTTTTCTTTTAGGCGTAGTTGACTGCCCCTTTGAGGCTAATCTCTTGAATCTTTTGAGGCAATCATCATTTCTCCTTCTGTATTTGACCTAATACTAATGCTATACCTTTTTGGTCAACCTTATTCAAACTGTGGTAAATTTTCATCACTTCATGGTCAAACTTGGTCTTGCACGCTTATCAATCATATTGAACCTTATCTTATCCCGATTTGATCAAATCTATCTAATTTCTGCATCTCTTCTACCTCATTTTGATTTCAATCTGGGGGACATGAATAACCTATCTTTCAAAGCTATAAATTGATTATGGCATCTTATTGTCTTGTCTTTCAATCTCTATTTAAGTATTCAGTTTTCCTTACTGTGCATTGGAATCTTATTATCTTTGCTACTTCTTGTTTGATCAAGTTCAGGATTAGTTGCCTTACTTTGCTTCATTCGATCAAGTTCGGAGTCAGATCTCTATCAGTTACCTTGACATCATCTTTCTTTGACCTAATTTGTTCCCAGATTGCTCATACATTAGTCAAAGAAGGGCAAATGTAATCACCCAAAAATGGTCTAGTAGACTATGAGCCCCTTTCTAAACATTAAAATTTAAATACTAGACTACATCTTGTGCTTAATCAATTTTGCATATTTATTTATTCTCTTATTTTCTTGATCGAATCACCACTGAATCATTTTTTGATTATATCCTAAAGTTTGACCAGTTTGTCCTAAGCTTTATTTAATTAAGAGAACATGGTTCCTTTTAATTAAATGAAAAATATTTTAATTAAATAATAAAATCCACCTTATCCTATGAGTGCACATGAAAAATGAATTTTCTAATTTAAAACAAAAAGAAAAAGACTTTTTGTCTACGCATTGAATGCGCACTTTCCAAGATGAGTGGAATCTCCTTTTTCCTCTTAATCTCTTCCACACATATTTTTGCCTCTTAACCATGTCCATTGATTTTGCCTCTTGAGAATCTTGTGCACCAAAGTCAAAATGATAATTTTCTCCACCGTTGAATTTTTCCTCTTAATCTCTACCATTCATTGCTCTTTAAAAGGAGGCTCTCTCCTCACTCTTGAAAAAAGGATGATAGATTACTCACTCATGTTATTGTTATGATATCACTTTGTTTACTTGCATTTTTAGAACATTCTTGAGCACTCTTGAATTCTAGATTAGTATTTCCTTGTTGTATTTAGATTAAATCACGTAGCTTAACTAGGAGGTATTGTAATCTTGCTAGATTAGCTTTGCTTTCCTTGTTCTTGCATTTGCATCATAGCTTATTTCTTTCATTTCATCTTAGATTATCTCTCATTTTCATAATCATTTGAATCTTCCATTCTATGGTGCACCTTGCAAGGGTCTTTTTATTAAGGTTCATTTGAGAGCTACCATTCACACTATCTTAGATTCTTGCACATCATAGATAGGAAGCTATAAGCAGCTTCTTGATACTTCCTTCTTCATGGGTTCTCTCAAGTGTAATGGTTTATAAAAGTGTGTCATTTTGATCACACAGTACTGAGGTAAGAATTTTTAATGGGCTTGCCCAATTTTATAGAAAGTTTATTAGGGGAATTAGTGCAATTTGTTCCCCAGTCTTAGATACTATTATAGGTGGGTTGAAAACTAAGTTTAGGTGGGCTGAAGAAGCCAATAAGGGATTTCAAATGTTAAATAAAAAAGTAGCCACCCGACCTATCCTTTCACTACCAAGTTTTGATAGACTATTTACCCTAGATTGTGATGCAAGCAGTATAGAAGTGGGAGCTGTTTTAACTCAAGAGGGAAGATTAGTAGCTTTCTATAGTGAAAAGTTAAATGAGGCCAAGAAGAGGTATTCCTCATATGACCTAGAGCTCTATACATTAGTCCAAGCCCTAGGAAAATGGAGACATTATATCCTACCCAAGGAATTTGTAGTGTTCACTGATAATCAAGCCTTAAGTTATATCAAATCCCAAGACAAGCTAAGGAATAGGCATATCAAGTGGATGGAATTTTCACAAGCCTATACCTTTATTATTAAGCACAAGAAGGTTCAAATGAACAAGGTTATTGATGCTTTAAGAAGAAGACTTCTCACTGTCCAAGAAGTGGAGTTGCACAGTATAGGAGTGGAGAGTTTCAAATATCTTTACCAAGAAGATGAGGACTACTCAAAGGCCTACAAGGTATGTGTAGAGTTTAATAATAATTTTCATAGTCAGTTTGCAGACTACACATTGCAGAATGGGTTATTTTTTAGAGGAGGTCAATTATGTGTGCCTAAGGGGTCTATCAGGGAAAATCTCATACAAGAGAAGCATAATGGTAGCCTTAGTGTACATTTTGGTCTTAATAAGACCATTGATTTAGTTTAGAGATTCTATTACTAACCTAGGATGCATAAAGATGTGAGGAAGTATGTAGAACAATGTATTGTGTGCTAAAATGCTAAAGGTACTGCTTCTAATGTTGGTCTTTACCAGCCCTTACCAATTCCCAATAGGTCATGGGAATGTATCAACATGGACTTCATTGTTGGCGTACCAAGGACAAATTTTGGATTTAATAGTATCTTTGTAGTTTTTGAAAGGTTCAGTAAAATGAGCCACTTTATTCCATGTAAAATTACACATGATTTTAGCTACATTGCTCAATTATTTTTTAAAGAAATTGTTAGAATCCATAGATTGTCCCTTAGTATAGTTTCAGATAGGGATGCCAAATTTATGGGATATTTATGGAAGACATTATGGAAAAGACTGGGAACTAATCTGTCATTTGGATCATCTTATCATCCCTAGACTAATGGCCACACAGAGGTCATTAACAGGGTCTTACGTAACCTTTTAAGGTGCTTGAAAAAGGAATATGGATAGGTATGGGATCAAGTGTTTCCACAAGCAGAGTTTTCCTATAATGACAGTGTGAATAGAACAACTAGTAAAAGTCCCTTTGCAGTGGTCTATGGTGTTCATCCTAGAGGTGTTTTTGAACTCAGAGAATTAGGAGACATGGAGGGTAGAAGTGGACATGCAGAGGATTTCACACAATCCATCAAGGAGGTACATGACCAAGTCAAAAAGACACTAATATAAGTCACTCAAATATTGAAAGCTAGAGTGGATGAAAGGAAGGATGACTTGCAGTTTGAAGTGGGAGACTTAGTGATGGTGCATCTAAACAAATCTAGATTGAAGAAATGCATACTTAGTAAGTTACCAATGAGAAGGGTAGGGCCTTGTAAGGTCCTAGAAAAATATGGAGTAAATGCTTACGAAGTAGATCTACCTATAGATTTGGCAATTTCACCTGTGTTTAATGTGCAATACTTAGTCAAATATAAAGGTCCAATGCTAGAGGAGACTGAGAATAATTTTGATGTGGATAAGGTTACTATCTATGTGCCCCTAACATCTAAGAGAAAACCACAAGTAGAGAGGATACTGGATTCTAGAGTTAAGAAGAAGACTAAACATGGACAATATATGGAATATCTCATCAAATGGAAACACCTACCTAAATCAGAGACTACTTTGGTTGCAGAAGCTGACTTCAAGAAGTTGGGAGTCAATCGTTCATTACTGTCTCTAGATGTAACTTAACTTATTTGTTCAGAGGGAGCATGGTGCAGGAGCACCTAGGGGTTAGAAATATCAAATTTTGTTTTGAAAGACCTTCTTACAGTCTTGGTCTTAAATAGGGTTGTTTAGGATTGATGTGATGTGGTTTTGATAGATTTGTGTTTTTTTATGTTCAATTTGGTCGAAGAGACCCTATAGATGTGTTGAATGCCAAAATAGGGCCAAATGTGGAAATGGAACCTAGAATGCTTAGATGGACTTAATTAGAGTTTTTTTAAGTATAGGACATGATTTGTAACTTTGTGGAACCCATTAATTGGGTCAGAACTACTAAATGATGAAAATTGTAAAAGTTGTAAAATGTTGCTTGAGCAACATTTACAACTTCTAAATGTTGCTCGACAACATTAGGACAAAAGTCACAATCTTCCCTAATGACAGTTATGGGTCGGTTTGGGTATTTATTTGGGTTTAGGGGACATATTTAGGTATGTATTAATGTTTGTATACAGTTTGGAACAATTTTGATTGCATTTCCAAGGAGTAAAGTGATAACTCTCTGTATTTTCATAGTTTTATGAGATTCTGATTGAAATCAATATAAATGGATTGAATCACTCAATCTTATGTGTAATTTAGTTTCTAATATTTATTGTATTCCTTTGTAAACACTTCTTTTGAGATTGTGTATTTGGTTCTAGGGGACATATTTAGGTATGTTTTAATGTTTGTATAGAGTTTGGACCAATTTTGATTGCATTTTCCAAGGAGTAAAGTGATAATTCTCTGTATTTTCATAGTTTTATGAGATTCTGATTGAAATCAATATAAGTGGATTGAATCACTCAATCTTATGTGTAATTTAGTTTCTAATATTTATTGTATTCCTTTGTAAACACTTCTTTTGAGATTGTGTATAGTTTTGTGTGCATAAATAAAAACCAATCCTTCATGGAGTGTTCCCTGCCAGTGTAAGGGTTTGGTCTGTAAATATGGCTCTACAGTGAGCTCCCTCCATTGGATCCTTATGGCCCATGGAGGATGGAAAATAGAGCCCATATATAGTATTTTATTTTTAGTGCAGGTTATGAAAGTGGATTTTTCTATTTTTTCAAGATTTCCCTAAGTGAGACAGTCTGTGCCCGACTAGGAGCAAGAAGACAACAACCACCCTATAAATGTAGGGTTGGATTGGTAGGGAAGAATTAAAGGTTGGTGAGTGGTATTGGAATGTGGAGGAATCCCTGGAACCAGTGGAAATAGTTAGTGAGTTCATCTCAAACACCTGTATTTGAAGACTATTCAATCAACCCCTCTTAGCCCTATTTTAAGGACAGAGACACAATCCACACAAAGTAGTGTATGGACAGTTTGAAGAGCCTAGACTCTAAAAATATCTAAGTATGCCCAAAAGGTCATCTAGAAAAATAAATATTTAGGGGGTGTATTTGGAAAGTTTTGGAGTTATTTGGCTTTAGGAGCCTAATTAGGGCTACAAGGATACTAGCCTTTCAATATATGAATTTTTGAACTCGATGGAGAAATGGTTGAACTAGGTCCAAGATCTTTGAGAAGGGTTAAAATTGGATGGAATTGAAGTGAATTTAATCCTGCAAGGTAGATGACAAGAATTAAGGATGTTGTGTGGGAATCTACCCCAGTGGATTCAAGAAGAAGTTGATTTACATTTGGTAGAGAGGCCCTTGGGAGTAGGGGAAAGAACTAAGTGTTTTATCCTAGGTTAGGGTTGGGAAGAAAACCATTAATAGGTCTAGGAAGGACCTAAAGAAGAGTCAAGATGACTCTAGTATTGAGGATCCTCTCTACCACATTCCTCAAAATCAAACTGACATGTTGATTCAACATATGCAAGTCATGCAAATTCAATTGCATGATCTTCAATTCTAGGGATAGATGAATTCATACACCACAGAGGACCTTTACCCTTACCCCTTCAATCACTTGATACTCATTCCTCTTTTTCCCGCACACTTTGTGGTGCCAAAATTTGACAAGTATAGAGGTAAGATAGACCCTGTAGAGCACATCAGAGAGTTTTTTGCTAGTTGCATAGAGGTCACTCATGATGAATTATACCTTATGCAGTTGTTACCCTAGAGCCTATCCATACCAGAAATAGAATGGTTTTCACACTTACCTCATGATATCCAATCTTGGGTGGAACTAGATGAAAAATTCATAGCTCACTTACATCATAACATTTAATGTAAGGTTAGTATCAAAGATCTATGTGATACTAAGAAAAAGGAAGGTGAGTCTTTCTATAACTTTTTACAAAGATGGAGAAGCTCTAATATTAGGGTACCTTATGATGTCCCATAATAGAACCTCATAATCATGTTTGTTGATAATCTCATCCCATAAATAGCCTATATTATTAAGCTTCAACTTGCACCCAATTTTAAACAATTAATCAAACAAGGTATCCGATGTGAACAAAACTTGATAAAGAAGAGGATCCTTGTTGATCTTAGTCATCCCAAAACCACTAAGAATCCTTCTGATAAAGGTAAGTGGTGGAACAAAAACAATAATTTCACCAACAATGGTATCATTGATGTCAAAATAGTGAACTATTCCCAGTCAAATATTTCTTTAAAATGGGCACCTACACAAAACCAGACACCAGTAATGCAAGCACCATTGGAAAAAACTCAAACACAAAATCTAATTGCAAACATCCAAGCTACCAATGTATCTCGAGCTCAATCTAATGTGCAATGTCCACCAAGACAATTATTTCCAAAATGTGAATATAGACCACTAGGGGAATCAATTGAATTAACATTGAAAAAGTTGATCCATACCAACATGATCACCCTACCAGAGATACGTGAATTTGAACATGGTGATGTGAAACCAAAATGGTGGAATGACAATGACTTCTATGAGTATCATCACGTCAAAGGGAACAAAAAATCAAGTTGTTATCTATTGAAAATGCTATACAAGACTTGACCAAACAAGGAGCAATCGATGTTGACAACAATAAAAAAAGCCTGAGACAACACTGATCACACAATATTTAAAGATCCATTTTAAAACCATAATAAATGGAAGGCCCCCGTGTCTAGTAGCCAGTCAAAAAAGGTCAATTATACCTATTCATCCTCTGATAATATGATAAACTACATAAATCTCATTGAGAACCAAATCGCTACAATCACTATCAGATATAAAAACTCCAAGTGTGTAGTCACAACCTGTCGTTCCAAGGTTGTCCTATAGGGGGAACCTTCTAATTCTGTTGTGCCTACAACTTCTATAAAAATTCCCAATCCATAGTCTATCCTAGTGGACCATCTTAAAAGAACACTCGCTCAGATCTCTATTTTTTAGTTAGTACGCATATCTCCTGAACACAAGCATGCATTAGAATAGGCTCTCCAAAACACAGTTGTCCCAAGGGACATATCTCTTGAGAAATTTCAAACTATGGTCAATTATATCCCTACCAAAAAACATGACATGTTTACTGACCATGATGTGCCTCTGCATAAACTGTTATATAATGACCCCCTACACTTATTAGTCCAAGTGCATAAACATACAATCAAACGAGTCCTCATTGATGGCAAAGCCGGATTAAACATATGTAATTAAAAAGTGATAAAAGCCATGGGATACTCATAGTCTACTATGGATATCACTCGATGAATTAACATCAGAGCCTATGATGAAGAAGATACATTTTCAAAAGGTATCCTCATCCTACCCATCAAGATATCAAATCTTAGATGTTGAACTAGGATACAAAACATTGTTGGGAATACCTCAGATACATGAAATGCAAGTTTTACACTCCAGATATCATCACTGTATCAAGTTTCCTCACCAAGGTACATAGGTCATCATAGAAGGAGATCCAAACCCATTTGAATACTGTAATAACTTAAGGGGTAGTCCAGAAAATAAAGTACCACTAAATCAGGAAGCAAGTGTTCCTTCCACTTCTGCTTCAAATCCATAAACTCACCAAGGATGGGAATCAAAATATTAGTCCAAGATAGAGGATGTGATGAATACCACTATGAAGAAGCCTTCATCACAACTAACTTACCTTTATCTCCTAAATCATATGGAAGATCGAGACAAGTAGAGGAAACAAAAACATCAAAACCAAAATTCTTCAAATTCCCACCTATAACATTTCTTAGATGGGGTGATCTGAGTGAAGAGAATCCCTTTGATCTGGATATCAATACCTAGATATACCTGTAGACACCTAAATTTGGTCAGGTGTATTTCAATCGATCAGAAGGCAATTTTATCAAATCAAATGGACTGATTAAATCAAAAGGGACTAAATTTCATCAAATCAAAGGACTAATTAATAAATATATTGATTAATTAAATATAAGCCTACAAGGGATAAATCGAAGCTATATATTTGATTTAATCAATTAATTGTATAGTTTTAAATCAAAAATGAAAATCAACCTATTCCTTACATGGCTAATTTAATTAATTAATTGAATTAATTAAATCCTTATTTATTTCAACAAAGGGGAGAATAATTTGAACAACCAATGAGAATCAAGGATTAAGAGCACATAGATCACTCCAAACTTTGCAATCTTGATAACTCATTTTGAACCTTTGAATCTTCACCACTCAATTTGTCTCTTTGTCCCAACCTTTGAGACCACCATTTAAATGGTCTCCCCATTTGAAACCATTTGAAAGCCTTCAACTCAACCAAGCTTAAATCACGATCAACTTAAATCTACCCCCTACCCTTGGGAAATCCTATAAATACTATGCATTTTGAGAGAATTATCAATCCTAGACATTCATGAGAAATTGTATCCTTATTATAGAGAAATTCATTGAGATCATAAGCATTTGAGAGCATATTTGAGCATATTTTGAGCAATTGAAAGCATAATTGAATGAATTGCTTTGGCAATTTGAGATTTGTGAGCTAGATTAGGTATCATCTTACACAAATTCTCATTTTAGGACTGTCACTTTTGGAGATTAAGGCTGAGAGCTCCAATAGCATGCTTAGATAGAGATCCATGGAATGT
Organism: Thuja plicata; assembly: GCA_018584345.1. Taxonomy (NCBI): domain Eukaryota; kingdom Viridiplantae; phylum Streptophyta; class Pinopsida; order Cupressales; family Cupressaceae; genus Thuja; species Thuja plicata. The sequence continues at coordinate 1,361,107 of MU225910.1, forward strand.
TAAATGTTAATATTTGTTAATTCTTAGATTAAATTGCATTATTGCTTCCATAGAATTGATAGATTTCACCTTAATTTCATGAAGTTATAGTTTCTATATACACAAATGGCGCCCACCGTGGGGCTTTAGGCATCTAATCTCCTTTTTCTTTTATTTTTGCATGTTTTTGTGTGTTTCTTGTATCTTTTGCAGGTTTCAGGTAAAGTCTCACATACAAGATACATACTCACACCTACAAACAACAAATCCGCGCATACAATTCATTCATTTTGTGCGTACAATAGCAAAGGCTCGCCTGTGAGATAAATAGTCACGCCTGTGAACAATGAAATCATGCCTATAGTCTTTTTCCTCTTGCGTGAAATATGTCTTATATCACATTTTATATAGATTTATTGTGCATTTAAATTTTATCTTATGCTTAATAGTGCTTAAATTTACACTTAACAGCTTGGAAACTAACTCTTACACTGCTTTAAAGTTATGCTTAGACCGTAGTAAAGCTGTGCGTGTAAGATGTTAAATCACGTGTACAGTGATATGTGTTTTTCAACTTGCAGAATATTAAATTCTAATTTTTGACAGTTTGTATTTTCTATTTTTGCAGATGAACAGGCATCCCAAAGTCCAAAAACCAAAGAACCAAATCTGCAAGGAAAGCAAGGAGGTAAGAATTTCCAATAAACATGCAAAAGAACTTCATAATCTAGTTATTTTGGACAATTTGGAAAAAGAAGAGGCATTGTATAATCATTTTGTTAAAATTGTCCAAGCATACAAGATTAAATTTCCCTCATTGAATTAGCAATCAATTTGATTAAGATCTTGAATTATTTTTGAAAAATTTAGGGAGAGATCTTTAAATTTGTTTTTATTTCAATTCTTTTTGGTTTCCCTTCACTTTGTTGGTTTTTTTGACTAACTTTTTGGAGGAGAAGGAGAGGGAACGATCGCCACTATGTGAGTAAAGCAAAAAGCAAGAAAATCCTCAAAAATGCGCCTAGCCTTTGCTAGCTACAAGGACAAGGTATTTTTCTAAACAAGCTTGCATTTGCTTAACTCGTGGCATTTAAAATTTCAAAATCTAGTTTAATAGGGCAAGCCTATTATTTTTCACTCAAGGAAAATATTAGGTATATGCTCTCAAATTTTTGAAGTTGATCAAAAAGCCAAAAGTGTTGGAATTGGGTGATAGAAAGAAATATGGTAATTGAACCAAACACTTCGTTTTCTAAAAACCTCCTTGTTAAGAGGTTCAAAATTTACAACTTTGTGTTTGAAGTGTTTGAAATTGAAAAAAGTAGTAGGGATATGCTCTTCACTCTTTGAGTGAATCAAACTCCCCAACCTGCTTAATTCGATTCATTTATTGCTTTATATGAACATGTTAGAACTTTAGAGGGCCTACCTCACGAGAATAGCCTTACGAGGATAGTGAGAGGGAATGACCCAAGTGGGATACAATCACTTTAGTCGTGATATACATCCAACCCACTATAATATAAATAGCTGCTAAGAATCTTTACCTCCTCTAGTAGTCCTTCTGGATTGAGAAAATCATGTTTTTATGCTTGTGGGAGGCCCTTGCAAAAGGGTATAAGAGACTTTTCACTTGTTTGAACGGATTAATCTACAAACCCTGTTAAAATTAGCAAGACTACCTTTTTAGAGCCATGTTTAAAAGATAAAAATGACCTTAGGTAGCTTGCTTGAAAGAGATTATTGTTTTGGCCCATTACAACGTCTGAGAACATACACATTGTGTTTTTTAGGAATAGAAACAATTCTTTGTTGTGTGTGTTGTGGTTGTTTCTCAAATTTTCAAACAAGAACACCCTGGAATCTGATCACAAGCACCTTAAATTTTTAAAAATCATCAAAAATAGTTGCAGATTCATTTTTCCTGGCAAAGTCGCATGTACAAAAATTCTTTTCATGCATATCAGCAGTTATGTTGCGCTTAAATGACTTAAGTTGTACATACTAGGTTTTAAGTTTCACGTAGTCACTCTCCAAGTTGCTCATACAACAGTGAAGTTGTGCGTGCTAACAATTAAACGCCACTTACTATATCCTAAAGTTGCGCGTAACAGTTTTCTAGTAAGCTCGTAAGCATCAGTTAAGTCGTGCGTACCAACAAGCAAAATCGCCCATACATACTGAGACAGAGGAACACGGGGCATTTCTCAAGGGTTTGGAAGAATTTTAAAATATATTTGGATACCCTTTTTGGAGTACTTTGTGTCCAGTCTATTAGATATATCAAATTCCTTCAAATATCTATAATGATGATTCTATTTGAAAGATGAATCAACCCTATGAAAAATGAAGATCAAAATCATCATAGGCATCAAGATGAAGAAGTAACTGAAGACGAAGTTGAGGAGGCATCCCAAGATCCCATATTTCTTGAAATCATGGAACAAATTTTGAAGAAGGATAAAGAATTATATTTCTTAAATTTAATTCAATTAAGAGCCAAGATTCCTCATAATTATAATATATAAACCTTAAAGAAGGATGAGGAAAGAGAAAAAGATACATCATCTAACAAGTCATCATTAAGATCAATTTTTCCTTTTCTTTATGAACACGAGCCATCCATATCTTCATATTCTTCAAATAAAGAAGCATTTAAGCACAACAATCCCATCTTTGATCAAGAACAACTTCATGACCATCCTATCCTTGATCAAGAGAATGAAGAGAAAGATACTACTCTGAAGTAAGATCTAATGCACGAACCCCTATCTAGCAATGTTTCTCCTATAGCCTTTACTTCTTCACCCATTCATTCATCTCTTAAAGCAGAAAATCTAGCCAAAATTCCTTCATTGAACAAATAAATTAATGCTTTTCATGCTAATTATGTTTACCCTCAAGAGCTACCTCTAAAAAAACCCAAGCTAACTTACATCTTTCTACAAATCTTTTCCATGCTTCAAAGATCTTAGACCCTAAGCTATCATGTGCTTAAATTCCTATTATACCCATTCAAAAGGATCCTAAATCATTCCTCCAAGAATCCCTCATACATGCCCAAAATCATACCTTGTCCTTAGAAGTGGATCCATGTCAAGAGGATAATCCAAAGTTTGAAGAAAAAAATATCAATAAAGATCAAGATCAAGATGTTATACAATCTCCTCCCATATTTGATGAAGGTCCCATATCCATAGAATCCCATGATGATCCCCTTGCATCCTTTAATTTATTCCAAGCTAATATCCTTCCAGGTCAAGAAGAAAGTATCCTTCCAAGCTCCATATATTGTCCACTTCCCAAGCAAGTTCAAGATATATCTTTCACCATTTCCAATGAGCATATTGAAAATCAAGATCAAAATACCCTATCTACACCATCCAAAGATCCTTGTCAAGATCAAGGTATCCCATCATTTCATTATCATACTCCTCCATTTTCACCTCCAAAAACCATCATTCCTCCAAATCCCTGGCATGATAATAAATCCCCTTGAGCCTCAGTTGATCCTATCAAAGTTTCTCCTATGAAAGTTCTTCATGACCCTATTGGTATAAAGATAAATCTTAAAGATGAGAACCTTGACAATGCAACTCATTCCAAATATTTTGACATCCCTCTCACACCTTATCTCCCTCCATTCAAATGCAACCATATGCCTTCCCCATCCTCCAAATCCATTTTGGGTTCCTATATCCCAATACTAAAGTCTTCATCCCTTCCATCCATATTGGGTCCCTATATTCCTTGATCAACTATTCCTACCATCTCTAGCTCTCCATTCACTTACCCTATAATGTATCAAGATCAATGAAGGAACACATACTTGAATAATGTCCAAACACAAATCCATATGAACCCTCCATATTATTCCTATTCACCCATAATTCCCAAGTCTTTTGGAAGTAATTCAGATGTGCAACATAAAAATAAAAAATCCAAGAATTCACATGTGTATAAAAATCACCATTTCCCATCTAATCGACATGTAAATGAAAATAAAAAATAAATATCCAAAAGGCCGCAAAGGTCCACCAAGCAAAAAGAAAAATGAAAGAAAATGTGGATTCCTAAATCCCTCATTAAAGAAATACATTCAAAAGAATCACAAAAGAAAGAAAAATCAAAGACTATGTGGATTCCCAAGTCACTTTTGAAATACTTTCACACAAAAGAAAAACCAAAGTTGACATTCAAGCTTCCAAAGGCTTTCACTCCATCTACTTTCCAAGTCTACTTTGGGTTCCTATATCCCAAAATCCACTATCTTAGATACATTCTCACTTCCTCCATCCATTGTTCCTCCATCATTCCACCACTCTTCAAAGTGTGTGTCAAAGTTGATCTTGCCAACATTTCCATCCACAACATACATGCTTCTTATCCTCATATTCATTATCCAACACCTACTTTCCATCTTTCCATCCCTCTTATCCAATCTATGGCATAAAACCTTAACCACCATCTATCTTTATCCTCCATATCTATCCTTTTCCATCACCTTATTGATATCTTTGAGCATCCTAGCCATAGCCACGGTTTATTATATAATATCTTTCACAAGAGCATTGTTCAAAGATCCATATGTTGGGGAAATATTAAAAAATACAAAATAGAAAAAGTGCCTTGGTGAAAACCAAGTAAAATAGGCACCTTGGTAGCAAAAATTAAGAGAAATAAATCTGTCCTATGGTGAAAACCACTTCTTGTGGCACCTTGGACAAGTACCATGATGAAAACCTGGCAAACAGGCGTCATGCATAATTCCTCTTTCTTGCACTCTACACTTGGGAGCAAGTTTCTTCCATGCTATCCTCCATCTTCCCTATCCAACCATTTATCTCACTCACACCCATATTCATTCTTTCACCTTTGATCTTGACAAGTTTGAACATATCCACAAGCATCACGTATCTTGACATCCATTATCCTTTCCATCAACTTATTCACTTGTTACATCTGTGCTACCCTATCATGATCTTGCTTATCCCAAATTCTACCTTCATTATTCCTAAGAAGTCTTTCTATAATCTCAAACCATCCCCTCATAGCCTCCATAACCCCTTTATCTTGATTGTGATATCCTATCCATATCTTATCCAAATTGAACCTTGGTCTTGATTAAAATGAAGAACATAAAGTGCAAAAAAAAAAGTTTTCAAAAAACTTCTTGACATGTCCACTCTTTTGGACCACCCACTTTCATGACATCAGGTCATTATCCTATATGCTATATAGCACTGCATCATTGTCTTTCATTGATTATCCAAAACATCCTTCACATTGCTTATTTCTAAGGATGATGATTCAAAGGAGGTAAATCAGACTACATATAGATCCATGATTGGCAAACTTCAATATGTTGTTCACACTAGACCTGATATTGCATTAGCAGTCGATATTGTTGAAAGGTTTTCAGCTAATCCTAGAGAGAATCATTTGATGGCTATCAAAAGGATTCTGAGATATCTTAAGGGTACTGAAGATTATGGATTATGGTATAAGAAAGGAGGAAACTTTGATTTGAAAACATTTACTGATGTTGATTGGGCAAGAAGTGTCGATGAAAGAAAGAGCACAGGTGGTGGAGCACTATTTATTGGAAAGTGTAAGGCCCACCCCATTTCCACCTTTCCCTCGACACTTCGATGTCGGAGGATTAAGGGTGTTGTAGTAGCTGGATGATTGGTAAATCCCTAACAGATTTGTACCTCGGGATAGAACTATCTATTGTACCTTCATGTCAGTACCTATTTTAGTGTCGCAATGACAGAGGTGATATCTCTAGGTTGTTAATTGTGTAA
>MU225910.1:1394690-1422699 GCA_018584345.1 Thuja plicata
TTCACCCATCTCAGGGTTTTGATCTCCTTTATAAGGATTGATCACTTTGTAATTATTTAATCCTTTGTGTAATACCATTCCATTTATTTATTGAATCAATTGAGGATGTTTCCTCTTTCACAGATCTATTGTTTTTGGCCTCCATAAATTTTGCTTCTCTCTTTCTGTGACAGGTGTTTGCATGCAGGTGATTCTTGGGAGCTGTAGGGTTGATAGTTTTTCATCAACTCCAACAGGAAATAGGAAAGAAAATTAAATGCCTAAGATATGATAAAGGAGGTGAATTCATTTCTAATGATTTCAATGAATTTTGCAATGAAATAGGAATCAAAAGACAAGTATCTGCCCTAGGTACACTATAGAAAAATGGGATAGCAGGAAGAAGAAATAGATCTATTATGGATTGTGCAAGAACCTTGATGATTGAAAAGAATGTTGCAACCAAATACTAGAAGGAAGCTACCAACACTGCAATTCACACCTTGAATAGAGTTCAACTGAAGAAAGGTACTGAGAAGACACCCTTTGAATTATGGTATGGCTATAAACCCAATGTTTTTTATTTCAAAGTATTTAGAAGTAAATGTTACATCTTGAAGGAAGCAAGAAATGGAAAATTTGATGTAAAAGGTGATGAAGGTATATTCCTAGGCTACTCTTGTAAAAGAAAAGCATATAAATGTTTGAATCTTGCTACTCATAAGTCATAGAAAGTGTACATGTAAAGGTTGATGAGTTTGTAGAGAGAAGTGAATAACATAGTAGTAAAGAGCATGAGGACTACATAAACTTTGTGTATTATGAACCTGATACTATACCTAAGACACAGGCAATGGTGATTGGACAACAACCATGTCAACCACTAAATTCATTAGCACAAACCTTGTTGTAACCTATGCAACCTGAGTTCTAGACTAAAGAAACTGAGTCACAGACAGAGGGAACTGAGTCTCAGACTAAAGAAACTGAGTCGTAGACAGAGGTACCCGAGTCTCGGACAGTGGAACCCGAGTGTCAGTTGGAAGAGAAGAACAGAATGTTTGGGCATGGTGAACCAAGTGGAGCAAGTCCATAATCAAAGAGGAAGGAACCTATACTTTCCAAATATGTCAGAAGGCATCATGCACCTAAGACAATAATTGGAGATCAGACAAAAGGTATAATGACAAGGAACAAACTTAAAGGTACATGTTTTCTTAGTGAAATTGAACCTAGATCCATTAAAGATGCGTTGAATGATGAAAGTTGGATAGAAGCCATGAATGAAGAAATTGAGCAGATAGAAAAGAAAAAAACCTGGACTCTTGTACCTAGACCAAAAGACAAGAATGTGATTGGTACTAAGTGGGTTTTCAGAAACAAGATTAATGAAAAAGGTGAAGTTTCTAGAAACAAGGCAATATTAGTGTGTAAAGGATATGCTCAAGAAGAGGGTATTGATTATGGAGAAAATTTTGCTCCTATTGCAAGACTTGAAGGAGTCAGAACTCTTCTAGCATATGCAACACATAAAGGATTCAAGGTATACCAAATGAATGTAAAATCTGCATTCTTGAATGGAATTCTAGAAGAGGAAGTCTATATTGAGCAACCTGAAGGTTTTGTTGATCCTAACAAAATGAATATGGTTTGCAAATTGCAGAAAGTCTTGTATGGACTGAATCAAGCTCCTAGAGCCTGGTATGAAAGATTGCATGGTTACCTAGTAAGTATTGGATTTCAGAGAACTAATGACAATAGTAGCTTGTACATCAAAGAAGGACCTCAAAACAAGATACTATTAGTAGATATATTTGTTGATGATATATTGTTCACTAGACATGATGATTTATGTAAAGCGTTCTCCGAAGCTATGAGTAAGGAATTTGAGATGTCTATTCTTGGAGAAATCAAATTATTTGTTGGTTTACAAGTTCAACAGATGAAGGATAGTATCTACATTACTTAGTCTAAATACATCAAAGAGATATTGAAGAAATTTGGAATGGAAGATTCCAGACCAGTTGGGACACCTATGTCTGCTGGATGTAAGTTGTCTAAGGATGATGACTCAAAGGAGGTAAATCCGAATACCTACAGATCCATGATTGGTAAAATTCAATATGTTGTTCACACTAGACTTGATATTGGATTAGCAGTTGGTATTGTTGCAAGGTTTTCAGCTAATCCTAGAGAGAATCATTTGATGGCTATCAAAAGGATTCTAAGATATCTTAAGGGTACTGAAGATTATGGATTATGGTATAAGAAAGGAGGAAACTTTGATTTGAATACTTTTAGTGATGTTGATTTGGTAGGTAGTGTTGATGACAAAAAGAGAACCAATGGTGGAGCATTCTTTATTGGTAAGAGGTTAGTCTCCTAGACTAGCAAGAAACAAAATTGCATTTCTCAGTCTACAACAGAGGCAGAGTATGTTGCTGCAGCAGTGAATTGTTCAAAAATCATATGGTTCAAACAATTGTTGTCAGGTATGAAGGAGGAAATCAAAGAACCAATTATTATCTACTGTGACAACACTAGTGCAATCAACATTTAAAAGAACCCTATGATGCATACTAAGACTAAGCATATTGCAATAAAGTATCATTTATTGAGGGAATTGGTTCAAGACAAGGAAGTAAGGTTGGAATATGTGAATAATAAAGAACAAATTGCAGAGATATTCACAAAACCTTTACCCAAGGATGCATTCTTGTATCTTAGAGGAAAGCTAGGGGTGATTCCACTAACTAAGGCTCACTAATGGACAGATTAGTGATGCATCAACGGAGCTACAACAAAGATCTAACAAGTTGATGCAGATTGTCAGAGATTATTGCATATGAATCAGTACATCTGGTACACTATAATTTCATTGGATAGAGTCTTTGGTATTTGGATGTTAAAGAGGGAGAGATTATTGTTTTCATGCCAAATAAATTATTAAGGAAAAGATTATTAATGACAGGGAGAGAAAATTTATCAGAAATAGAGATTGATGTAAGAGGGAGAAATCTGTATTTCAGTGATTGTGAAGACATATGGAGTTTTCTAGATGAGAATAAGAATGAATCTAAGGAAATTAATAAAATTTTATTCTTGTTTTTGTTGCTTTATAATTCTTTGTATTATGACATGTTGTGTTGCCATCAATGCCAAAGAGGGAGATTGTTAAAGAAAATTATTCAATTGTGTATTGTCATTGATGTATACACAAATGTCTATAACTAAACTGAGCATAGTCAGTGTATGCCAAGCTCTCTTGGGCATTGAAGAAGTAAAGTGATTTTTAGTTCTAAGCGAGTTCACTTAGCTATACAGTAATGGTCGGGCATTGAAAGAGTACAATGTTAACTGAGTTATACATTTAGTGTTAACCGACTAACAACAGTTTACACTATGTTTAATTGGCTATATGCAACCAACAGACTTAAGTTTTATTATTTATTTGGAAGGTTATTCAAGCTGATTTGACAAGGCCTATCATATATATACAAGGTCAAGTTTGGATTGAATGTGTGAAGGTGTACATGGAAGAGTTTTGATATGAAGAGTGAAGGAAAAATAATATGGAATTCTGATTAAGGACAGAACATCCAGACTGAGCTACAATAGAATATTTGATTAGTGAGGATCCAATTTAAAGCTAGAATAGAGATCTGAATCAGCAAAGATAGTTGCTTCTTCAAGCAGTTACTCAACCCATTTCCAACAAGGGGTGTCTGTGATAAGGGCCTTCACCTATGTGATACACCACACATACCTCAACTCCAAACATATGAGCCCTTTGATGGACCAAAAACATAAAAAAATGTTTTGAAGAAACCAATAAAAAAATCAAAACACATCAAAATTTTGCAATAAAATCATCTTTGTCATGACAAGGAGAAAGTGACGATCAAACATCAATCTCAAATAAAAACAATGAGCTTCATAAATTGGCAATGGAATCATGAGACCCATCTTTATCAATAGCCTAATATGTTATCAATTGATCAAAATTAATCAATCAGTCAATACCAATCAATCAACCCAATTGATTGTCTTATACATTGATGGATACACTTGAAACCAGACAGATCAGTCTTATATGGGTGATCCATTCCTGAAACCAGACATGTCCACATCCAATTAAAGATAAAAATCAAACCAAAGCAATGATCAATAAGACTATTGATAAATTCAGTCATGTAAATCAATTGTCAATTTTTCTTTCACGATTGTGTTCCTAGGCTCCTCAAGGATATCACTGAGTGGTGAGAGTGGACAGGATGGTTCACAATCTTGTTTTCTTTTTGATGTTTTTGGGGTGTTTCATTAAAGTTCTGGGGCAAGGATGATTTAGGGCTAATGTGATAAGTATTGTCACGCATATGAACTCACACTCATCCAAGTCTGAGACAATCCTGAAACAATGCCAAATATTCCTTGTTTGTTTTCTGTTTGTTTTAACAGAGATCATAATGGTATCCAGATTGACAATATCTAGGTGCATTTGTATCTCTTTCTTTTCAAATAAGGCACAATGATAAAATAGGTAAAAATATTTGGCAGTGACTCAATACATCACCTATTTTGATAACATAAGTTCATCAATTCTTCTCACTAATTCATTCTAATAATCCATTCTTCTAACTAATTTTCTTCTAACTAACTCATTTATTCCTAACAATGCTCAAACATATCATTTTAGGTCTCGCATACATGATTAATCTATCTGTATAAATAAAAATACAAAAACATAGGAATTCATACACAAATCATCATATAAGAATCATTTCATACATCATCATATAGGAATCATATCATCAACAAATACATCATTATCATGTAGAAATACAATGTTGTCAACACATTAATGCTCATGTTGCACAATTTCATTTAATTTGTGGAGGGGGCATAAATCTACTTGCTATCGTTGGGGCAAGCTGGGGCAGGACTTGATCTGAAATTCTTTGACACAACGCGACAAGCCACATTATGTCAAAGATGGGAAAATGTAGACACCTAAAAATGGCCAGACTTGTGAACTAACATTAATGTCTGAATTATTCTTCTATTAGTTAATGGTTCTTTAATCATTAATTAATCATCTTTATTTCCTCTAAATTCCAATCTTTTGATCACTTAATCATTTCCCTAAATCAATTAAGTAAGTATGTTTATTTAATTTATCAATTTTAATTAATTGATCTTTATCAGTTAATTAAATTCAATTTCCAATTTCGTATTGTTTGAATTTAATTATTCAAATTAGCTAACTACTCCTCCAAATTAAATTAATATCCCAAATTAATTTAATTTCATATCAATTTCTAATTAATTCTATTTCTATAATTTCGAGCTAATTTCTTTTAATTTCATATTAATTCCAATTTCTCATTTAATTAAATTTTTAATTCAATTAAATATTCCAAAATCTTAAAAATCATATTTGTGAGAATTGTAAATTCTAAAAATGAAAAAGATCCTCATAAATTAAAAAATCAATTTTCTGGAAATCAACATCTCTTCAAAATCAGAAAAAATCAAAATTTTCCTTTTCTCCTATTTTTCATTTTTGGAATTTTTATCTTTTAAAAAATGATAGATATCTTCATCTTTCTTGTTTCCAAAAACACTCTTTGCTTTTTTAGTTCAAAATAGAAACAAGTCTTCAGTCATGGAAAGTTATCCAAATCCTCTCCAATCTCTAATTTTCATATCCGTCGATCTCAATTTTCCCAGATTAATTCTGATTGCCCGTTCATCCCAAAAATCCTATATAAACTCCCATCTTTCCTCACATTGGAATTAATTCTTTTAGAATCAAACTTATGTTAGTTTGCTTAACATTTATAAATTCTCAGAGTTGTTGAGATTGGATATTGTCGGATCACAACTGAGTTCCACATCCCACAATAACAAAGAGAAGCAACATAAGGCTAGAGTACTTTATTCGGTTTGCATTTTGTGTATTTTCTTACTTCCGGTTAATGTTACTTCTTATTTTGTTGATCATGGGTTAATTTTGTTTAGTAGTTAGTTTATTGTTTTAAGTGATGCTACTAAACTCATTTATTTGAGTCTAGTAGATTTCCCTATGACAACTACAACTGTCTCCTTGGATCTAAGGGAGGATATTTATTGAATCATAAAGAACACTAATAACCACGTAAGAGTCCTACTAGAACTGTACACCATCATCAGTTATGAAACATAATTGTCCATTTTCCATGAGATATCAAAATCATTAATAGTTGTTGTGGATAAAAAACTTCTCCTTGAATGGGTCTTTTATCATCCAACGTCCTTCAATAGATCAACAAGATGGCTTATTCCATCTCAGTACTTTAGACTTCTTTTGTCGCATGGTTTCAAGAGTTGTGGTAGTCTTCAACTACAGGAAGCAGCCCAATTATCTGTCTCCCAACAGTTGTAACTGATTGTTACTATAAAAATCACCACATACAACACATTTTCATTCATCCTCATCACATTTATCCATATAATTCAAGCATATAATTTTATTACCATAATCTATTAATAAACATAGGAATGTGTCATGTGTATCTTTTATACCAAAATCAGTCTTCTTAAGGCATAATAAGCATACTAAACACATAGAAGTCTTCACCAAAGTCTGTAAAAATCATATACAAAGGACATTAACTAAGCCCATCAAACAGAACGAAATGAGGGAGAAGCGGGAACTCCTCTGGAGGCAATGGTTTCCTGCAATAAGGGAGGATGGAGAGGGTGGACAAGCCCGAGTAAGGGTGGGATTCAAAGAACACCCAGGGAAAAACTACAGTGGCCATGGATATTACATATGACCTTTCAATACACGCAACCCCACTTTTCAGAAAGATCATTTTCCTATGGATAGACGAATGGGAGATAGTTTTCGGTGACCCCCAACTAGCTAAACTATTTTGAATGGAAGGAGAAGGGAGAACTAGAACTCAAATCAGAAACAAGCTCCAGTCTATACTCGGCTTGGCAAAAAAATTGATTTAACCAAGATAGCACACAAGCTCTATCGACCGAAGTGGTCTGTAGATAATGATCATGTGTCGGTTCCTCCAACACTTGCTAGCACCGAAGAAGACAATATTAAATTTGAGGTAATGTCTACACTGAAAATCTCAAACCCTCTTTGGCTAGATGCAGTAGGTTGTTTCAAAGATAGGGCCTTTTTCTTTAAATGGCTAGGGCCATGGCCATCTGTGGCTCTAATTCGAGGATGGTGCAGTCAGGTGTGGGGGAAGGAGGTAAAACTCAAAACCCTCACAAATGGTTTTTATATGGGTATATGCCCTCTGAAAGAGGAAAAGGAATGGATCCTAAAAAATGGCTCCTATATAATCAATGGGAAAGGAATCTATATGAAGGACTGGACTGAAAATTTTGACCCAATGAATGAGAAGTTAAAGCAATATACGGTGTGGTTGAACCTACATAATCTCCCAATGGAATACTGGGATGAAACCACTTTCGAGTAAATCGGGAACAAGATTGGCACCTTTGTTTCGACAAAAGAGGTAATCAGAAAAAATGACTCCTCAATACATCCTAGAATCCTTATTAATCTCCAAAGCATTGACCCAGTTCCAGACTTCATTTTACTGGGGACAGAGAATGGGAACTAGAAGCAAAGGATAGAGGTATGGGAGGGAGAAGAGAACTTGGTCTCCCCCACAAAACCCATGACAGAGGTGCAAAAGAAGGGGAAATGTTTGAAGGAAGATATGCTTTTAGATCAAGTTGAACTTAAACTCCTTATATCTAGGGGTGAGACAAAAGAGAGGATAGACGACCAAATTATCAACCTGGATAGAGGACAGTTCAATACTCCTCCAGGAAGAAAGGAGTATAAGAATGCCCAAGAGGAAGGCATAATGGGAACAAAAGGCCATTATCAAGAAGAGGCAAACAGTTTATCCACCCAACAAGTTTTGGAAACTTACTACTCCATAATGCATAAGCAACAGAGCCATGAAAGGTCCCCAAATAACCAGAGGAAAGAGGGAGAAGATCTGATGCCAACAAGAATGCAGGAAAGTAAGGGTGAGGCTACTGTGTGTCCCTCCACACAAGTAGTGACTTGCACACCTCTCTCACAACTAAGAGAAACATTTGTTCTAAAGCATAGGCCCCCTTCCCCTGAGACTCTATTCCCCCACCTACAAAAGGCAGGGTTGACAATAGAACCACAAAGGAGAGAGGGTGAGAATGAAAGCCTTTCTTTCATTCAAGACACTTTAGAAAGGTTATGCCCACCGCTATAGGATGTAACTGTCTACCAACAATCCACATAGGAAGGAAGGTTTCTTTCAACCATGCTACCCCTGAACTAGGGTTGATTAATAATAGTGGGTAGGAAGATTTTAAAGATTTAGAAATCACACCAATTAGAAACTTGCACAAATCCTTAGAAGAAGAAAAAATTATTGCATAAACCTCTGAGGGCTGGGAATCAGAGTTTGAAGAACAACTTGGGGATAGTGATGTGAATAACATGGGTCTCTTTGAATCCATTGGAGTCCTAGAAAAGAGATCTATAGGACAAATAGTGTCAACAAAGAAAAAACCAAATACGGGTCTAAAGGGAAAAAGAGAGGCAAAATCCACAAGTGAGAAGTTAAAGATAGCAGGGAATGCTACAAACCAATCCAAATTGAGATCGGGAAATGGCTATGGTAATGTCATTTCCTAGGAGCCATGAAAACCTTATCATGGAATGTCAGGGGCTGCAATGCCCCTGACAAGATTCATTTGATAAAGCATTGCCTTGATCAAACAAAACTAGATTTAGTATTGTTACAGGAAACAAAGATAAAATTGGAAGACAGTGAATTTTTTAAGCAGGAGTTTAAAAGGTGGAAGTGTTCTCTAATGGGAGCACAAGGGGCTTAAGGAGGAATTGGAGTGCTCTAGAATGTCAGCACTATTGATGTAGTATTAATTCAGCAAGATCTTCATTGGCAGTGGCTAAGAGTGCATATTAAGCATCTCCATTGCTATATCTCCTTCTTTAATATCTATGGGCCAAATAATAGGGGACAAAAAAAGTTGTTTTGGGAAACTTTGAAAGGGATTTTGGAGAATATGGAAAATGAGGTAGTAGTTCTAGGAGGGGATTTCAATTCTATCCTTACTTCAGAGGACAAAAAAGGTGGAAAAGGATGAAGCAATGAGAATCAAAGAGACTTTAGTTCCTTTGTAATTGACTGTGGACTGATGGATCTACCTTTCAAAAAAGGATATTATACATGGACAAACAGAAGATCAGGCTTCCTGAATATAGAAGAAAAGCTGGATAGGTTCCTCATAGGGGGAAATTGGGTGGATATGAATTGGTCTTGTGATGCTGAGATCTTACCCTTCCAAGGTTCTGATCATTATCCAATCTGCGTACAAATTCAACATGAAGACACCCCAGATAGATGCCCCTTCAATTTTGAAGCAATGTGGTTTACTTCAAAAGGGTTTAGTGATCTAATTGAAGAATGGTGGATGAATGCTGCAAGGAGACCAGATAACAAGGCTTTTATTTTTTTCAAGAAACTGTAATTTCTTAAAGAACAATTAAAGATATGGAATATAACACATTTCAAAAATATCTTTGCTGAGAAACATAATGTAGAAGCTAAACTAACATCCCTGAGTTTAAGAGTAATTGAAAATGGAATGGAGGAGGCTGACTTTTCCGAAGATAAGTTGCTTCAACTAGAATTAGGTGAGCTACTAAAAAAAGAAGAGATTTTTTGGAGGCAAAAATCAAGAGAAACCTAGCTGAAAGAGGGAGATCTGAATACAAATTTTTTTCATAACTCTCTTAAACAAAGAAGAGCTTACAATAAAATTTTCAGCATTCAAAATGAAAATGGTGAGGAAGTAAGGGGCAAGGAGCTCATAAATAAAGCTACAATTGATTTCTTCTCAAAAAATAAATTGGTTAATTATAGAGAAACAACAAGGTATAATGAAATTCTAGAGATGATCCCTTCAATTGTCTCAGAGGAACAAAACAAAAAACTTTTAACCCCAGTATCTATGGAGGAGGTGAAACATGCACTGATGGGTTTGGGAGGGGACAAAGCACTAGGACCCGATGGTTTACCAGCAATTCTCTTTCAGAAGCTGTGGCACATATTTGGACAGGAAATTTGGGAGGTTGTGGAAGAATCTCAGGAAGGTGGTTTCTTGTTGAAAGACCTCAACACCACTTTCATTGCTTTGATACCAAAATGAGAACCACAAGAAAATTTTGAGGATTTTAGACCCATTGCCTTTTGCAACACTATCTACAAGATTATTGCTAAAACTATAGCAAATAGATTGAAGTTAGTGCTTAACTCAGTGATTTCGGAGGAACAAAGTGGTTTCTCACCAGGTAGGTCCATTTTTGAAGGGGTGGTGATTGCACATGAAACTATCCATTCAATTAGATCCTCAAAAAATCAAAGTATGATGGTGAAACTTGATATTAGAAGAGAATATGATGAAGTTGATAGGGACTTCTTAGTCGATGTTCTTGATAGCTTTGGATTTGGTAAGGAATGGATTAAATGGGTGAAGTGTTCCATTGAAACTCTGAGGTTCTTAGTATTGATAAATGGCAGTCCACAAGGCTTTTTTGCTCAAGATAAAGGCATAAGATAGGGGGATCCCCTCTCCCCCTTTCTCTTCATAATTATGGCAAAGGCTTTAGGAAGACTGATTACAAGGAAAAGGGTTAATGGTTTATGGAAGGGCATTCAGATAGCAGAAGGGGTGGGAGCCCTTTCCCATATCCACTTTGTGGATGACACCTTCTTAGGGGGTGAGGCCACGGAATAGGAGGCAAAGATCATGAAGGAAACCCTTGACATGTATGGGAAAGCTTCTGGATAGATGATTAATTGGAGAAAATCAAAGATCTTTTTCTTCAATACCCCTTTACACTTACAAGTTAAGATTAGCAACATTCTGGGAATGAAAGCTGGGCTTTTACCAAGAAAATATCTAGGAATCCCCCTCTTTAAAGGAAGAAACAAAGTGGAGTTCTGGAAAGATATGATAGAGAAATGTTTAAAGAAAATGGATGGGTGGAAGGGCAGATGGCTGTGATTTGCAGGCAAAATTCTGATGCTCCAAACAGTAATATCTGCCACGCCTATGTATTCAATGATGTGTATGCAGGTTCCCAAAAAGGTGGTAAAGATTTTAAGTGCCAAAATGCATAGGTTTTTTTGGTGTGGAGCCAAGGAGGAGGATAAAATCCCACTGGTAGCATGGGAGAAAATATGCAAACCAAAGGACCATGGTGGAGCAGGGATCTAAAATTGGAAAATAATGAACAAGGTTCTAGGGGAAAAACTTATCTGGAATCTATATAGGCACAACAATATCTACTGAGAAAGAATACTACAAACCAAATACTTGGACTCACGGGATTGTGCGAGGATCCTGACTATTAAGGACCCCCCTTGGGGCTTGACAATTTGGAACTTCATGCTAGCATGTCGTCCAATTATCACTAATCACATAACTTGGAAACTCAGAGATGGTAACTCAAACCTCTTTTGGGAGGACTCTTGGGAAGGACAGGAGGCTTTAGAGGTGCACCGAGACTTGCTAGATTTAAAAAACCATCTAAAAATGATCTGGGGTAATAAGGTAAAAGATTACTTGGAAGAAAAAAGAACAAGGGAAGGAATGAAATGGGGTTGGAAGAGTTTAGATGGGATGGATTTTTCTGAAGAACAAAGAAGCAAAATGATGGAACTCCTCAAGAGCAGGGAGATTACATTAACAAAAAAGCAAGACAATATCAGGTGGTGTGGTTCATTCTCAGAGAAATATTTAGTTAAAATAGGATTTAAGTTGCTGGAAAATGCGATAGAATCACAGTTCCCTATAAAGGATCTTTGCTGGAGTAAAGATATTCTACCTAAGGTAGGAGTGTTTGCATGGTTGGTATGTAAAGGGAGAATTTTGACTGGAGAAAGGAGGAAAAAATTGGGTTTTAGTGGACCAACCCGATGTGAACTTTGTGTAAACAATGAAGAATCCTGGACCACATGATGCTAAATTGTGACTTTGCAGCTAATTGCTAGAACTTTATCCAGAATAAACTTAGGTGGTTAAGTCCATGTGCTAATACTATTTCTGAGCTTTTTTCAGGTTGGCCCAGGGTGAGTAAGAAATCCACCTTGTCAAACATATGGAGGATTATTCCTTCTATGGTAGTATGGGAGATATGGAAAGAGAGAAATAGAAGGCTCTTTCGAGGGGAGAAGGAATCTATGGATAGATTTCTAAGTAGATTACAACATTCCATTGAGGAGGTTGTGAGCACCTCAGCCATGAGAAGATAGTTTTTAAAAGTCCCCTACATAAAGGAGGATTGGCTGATTCAAATGAACTGGCCAGGGGTAAGATTCAGCTCACTAGCTGGAGCTCTAGTAAAAAATAGAAAGCCAAGGAAGATAGAGAAGATACAATGGGAGCCCCCAGAGGAAGGTTGGATAAAAGAAAATTTTTATGGGGCTGCAAGATACAACCCAGGACCCAATGGTATAGGGGTTATTTTCAGAAATACACAGGGAAAGATTACTTTAAAGGTGGTCAAAAGATGCTTGGATGGAACAAATAATATGGCTGAAGGCCAAGTAGCTCTACTAGTAGTTCAAATGGCACAAATCAAGGGAGTTAAAAAATTACACTTAGAAGGGGATTCACTATTAATAGTGTAGGCAATCTCCAAGTTATCTCTAAGAGCCTGGCACCTTGAAAAATACATTGACCCAATTATTAATATCCTCAAAACCTTTGAGGATTTCAAGGTCACTCACATTAGGAGAGAAGGTAATATGGAAGCGGATATGCTTTCCAAACAAGCTATTGACATCTCAGTGATTAATGAGTTATGGATAGAGGAGAAGCCCCCAACAGAAAGTTAATTTTTTAAAAATAACCATTATTCTTGCTTGCATTCATTTCTTGAATGTTTCACTCATTAATAAAATGCCGAGGTGGGGAGAATCATGAAGGAGATTTACTTGGCAATACATGAATGGCAAGTTGGCTCTTTTTATTAAATGAGTGTAAGATAATGATTACATGACAGCAGAGAATGTCTTATTGCGGGTGATGAAGTGTGTGTAATCTGTCATCACACATGCCAATCTCATTATGGACTTTGCGCATTGAATGCAAATCAATGAGGATTGGCAAAATATAAGGTGGTGCCCTGCTCAAAATGCTTTCAACAGAATGACTCGAAGATAAAGGCTCTGGCTTATGGTGAAGCAGAAAGTTTGCAAATATGGAACCCCGCTTTACTTTCACCACAAAATGGCAACAGAAGGGCATTTTTGGCCCGGTGGAGGACCATAGAGTTAAGATCTTGATAAAGTGTCCAACACCAGAGATTGTGGAAGCATTTCAATTGACCCTCAGGCCATATTTTCATGAAAAATAAGACAGATGGAAGTTATAGGTGGACATTGCAGCCATGATTATGGCGTGGGGGCTTGAGTTGGGCGAACATGAGAGGATTGTTAAGTGGGTGATGAATTCCCTTTTCGCGGATGACCTCACTCCAAATTTAGACCACCTGTTAGAGTGGGCACATTTGGGTTGGGCATTCAACTTCAGTGAATGTTATGAGAATGATGAGGAGGGCATAAATAAAGGCATTCAACCCTTCTTACAATGGCTGGAGGGAGCAGAGAAGAGAAACTATTTGAGGGATAGGCAACAGGCTTGGAACAATTTAAAGGTTGGCATCCAGAACCACAATGCCCTAAACCCACAGCTGGTTGTTCCAATTATCTTCCCAAGAAGAGGGAGAACTCAGTGAACCCGAAACCGACGGATGATGCAAGGAGCTTTTCCCTAAGACACTGACTGATGGTAAGATGGAAGTTTTTTGTTATGATGTCCGGTTTTAACAATGATGGCTCACATAACAAAAATTTTTGAACTGCGAAGGTAGTGCCTTTTTTGAATATGGTGTCTAGGGTGGTTTTGAAAGTGTTTTCGAAGATAAAGGATAACTCTACTACAATTTTAAGGGACAAGAGGGCAGATGTAGTCTATCAAAAAACTAGGCAGCTCTGATTTGGAAATTTTGTAATGACGATGTCATGTGTAATGTTGCAAAAGGAATGTTTTCCTTTTTTGGGTGAAGGGGGGATAAATTCTATATCTTGTAATGGGAGGGTATTAACATATTGTAATAGCATACATATTGTAAGACTTTCTCTTTAAATATTAATAAAACATAACTATTACCGACCAAAAAAAAAACTAAGCCCATCAAACCCCTCTCTTTTCTTAAGTAAATGTGATTTTAATTTTTCTCTTCTATCGAGTTTAATTTATTTTGTGTATTTTCATAAATTAATTAAATTAAAAAATATTTTTAAGGTGGGTAAGTGCAAAAAAGAGAAACCAAAAAGGGGTCTTAAAAGTTTATTTTTTTTCTGTCTCAAATCAACAAACTCTAAACTTTGATGAGAAAATCAAGATAGTTACACTCAAAATTTGAAGATTGTTACCCGTTGTTTTTGAAAAATTAAATTATCCCCTTCTTAGTCGTTAACCTTCCTCATCACAACCTTTTGGCATTCAAGTGTTCTCAATTTTATCGATCGGTCGATAAACCCTTTTCTCAAAGCATCAAGTCTTGTTTATGTCTAAAGGGACCCACCCCTTACTTTATCGCTCTATCACTATTTAGTAGAAGCATCACCCTATCAATTTTTAGTGGAAATATTACTCAATGTTTATTGTTCTTAGTTCCTTCTTCTACCTGACACCCGATGTCCGATAGTGTTTAGTCAATGGGTTCCTCACTATTCCATTATCGGACACTCACACATTGTTATTCCAATCACACACACTTCAATTGTTCCATGGTTCTCAAAGGGACTGATAGTTTGATGTTTCGATAGAAAAAACCTTGTAAATGATGGTTAGTGTGGTGACATAAGCACGTAATACAACCAACAAAGTGAAGGTATTAATATATCCATGCACAAATATGTATGTCACCTTTATGATCATTTTCATTTGATGATTCTGGAAAAGTTGAAGGAACACACGAAGGAGAAAGTAAAAAACCAGGTTTGAAAGAAGAAACCTATGTGTTCGCATTTTCTGAGAATTTTTGGTTCTACTTGTTTTTGTTGAAAGATTGAGAGAGGGGTTGTGAAACTGGCATTTATGAGAATTTTTCTTACTATAATTATCATCCTTTACGCTCCTTCTTTAGTCCATACCTTCTGTTATAAACCCTAGCTCTCTGTCCTCGTATTCCTATGGCTCCCAAATTTCTCAATATCTTGAAAGAAAACTAGATCACATTAAAGATACAAAGGTGGGGTCATTAATAATGCATGATATAAATAGAAGGTTGTGATACCCATAGAATTCCCCCATTTTCTAGAAAATTGTAGAGTCAACTTTGTCTCAAGTTTGAGGTTATCATGTCATCGTTGCATGTCTAGAATTGGTCTTCACTTGTGCACAACACTACCATCCCAACTCTCATGAGATTCGTAGTGCATCATACCTCCATGGTCAAAATCGATGCAAGTATTGTTTCACTTGCACTAAAAATCCCCGATATGGAAGATGAGGTGGATTTGTCTATGTAGTCAGAGATGAAATTTTTTCATAGCCGAGCATATTGGTGTCTTAGTACAATTTCCCAACATTGGTTGAAAATTCCTTAGTTGGGAAAATCTAAATTGCCCCTGGATTAAAAAAAAGTTGTTCCGAGAAGAAATTATGGATATTATTGTCTTGTTAAATCATGTAGTTGGGAGAACTAGTGTTGAATATTTTGAAAAGTGAATGTGTCTGTTTGTTCTTATTGTTTATGATGATAAAAATTAGGTCAACTGGGCTAAGTTGATAAGTGATGGGTTGCATGAACAACTTATAATATTTTAAAAAGAAAGGAAGTTTCAATTATGTTCTATGTTATTTTTTGTACTTGCTACCAGTAGACCATCTTGGCTAGGCTTGAGGCAAGAAGGTAGCGTCATAGAGGGTGTTCCCGTTTATAACTGTTTCCCTAAATTACAAAAAAAAGAAGATATGAGAAGTTTTTCTCGGGTCCATGATGCTTTCTTTATGAAAACCATGAGAGTCATCAAGGGATGTCTTGAAAAGAGACTTTCTAACAAATCCCAAGCCTTAGTGAAGAATTTTGGTAGTTTCTATGTTCAGTTCTAAAGATTTTCATAGTTGAGGGTTGGAAGCTATGAGAAGGCACCCTTGAAACTGTCCAAGTATGCCTTATATTATCTTGTTTTCTTGGATCTCTATCACCAAATTGCGCTCATAAATATTAATATGTTCAGATAAGGAAGAAGGGATACTCTTTTCCCAAGAGTCTATCCCATTTTTCATGCAAAACTAATGAATATGCTATTTCTGCTGATAAATTTCTAGCCGAGTTTGGTTTCCGCTCTCTACCCACATGGACCAATTTTCATAGTAAGGGATATGTTAATTAAAATATTTATGGGTTCACCCACTATGTCCACTTACCAAAATTAGAATATTTTTGGGAATATTGTGCTGACAAAAAGGATGTTTTCAAAAGAAGCTTTATGAGGTTGAACCTAGATCAGATGATTTCTTTTGAAATTGTTTCCTCGATTCCTGAAGGTGATAAAGATGATAACACTTGTATGATTCATGATTCATAATAGAATGTTGTTCTACCTTCTTTTCAATGACCAAAAAATGATGAAGAAACATATATTAAGGGTAGGACTACTCAAGTTCTGAGTAGATAAAATGTATCATGGCATAATAAGATCAAGTCTCATTCTAGTTCTTCATCACACATAAGTACTGTTGACCATTTCTGGGCCCCATCCGATTCTTCAGATCATTCTTTCCTCATAGGGTCTAGTTAAGCATGATGCATAGCTAATCAATTAGTTAAATGATTTAGAAGAACAATTTCGGCAAGACAATCGTCATGTCTCCCTGAAATTGGCATGTAGGCGTTCTGTGGGATCAAAGACTCAATTTTGGGGAATAGGTTTGTGGTCTCACCAAAATCATACATAGTTCTTTCATCGAGATTCAAGACAAGATTTTGTATAGCATGACGAGAGTCTTTCCAATTAACTCCATCAACATAGGGATAACTATCAGGAATGATAAAAACATGTGATCCGATAGTGTATGTTATCTTGATGAGCCTTATCAGGGTATCTCTTTCTGATTGGTGAGATAGTTGTAGCGATATGTGATCATTTAGACAAGACATATTTGGTTCTTTCCAAAATGGTCATTCTTCATTTTTTTCATTGGAGGGACAAAGCACGAGTCTTACTAATACCCAAGAGGGCAATAGTTTTTGATGGAGATGGGCAGTCTACCAAGGTTTTAATGTTTTATCAATGTACCTTTTCTATTGATAAGGATGGTTTCTATGGGACCATTCCTTGGTTTCATCGATGTGGATGTCAATGAGGTTCTGCAGTCATTGGGGTGCTCAAAGGATTGTTCGATGGGATCTTTCCATCGATGGCAATTTCAACAAATCTTCACTCAATTCCATCCATATTTTCATCAATGGAATTGTATGTTTGGCTAGTGGTCTCCAGGGTTTGTTCGATGATCCAATTTTCTTGATGAGTTTCTTCCAGCGAGGTTGTTTTCATATTGTTCGATGGAGATATCGATAAGTTTCCTTGGTCATTGGGGTGCTAATATGACTGTTCGATGTATTTTTTCCATCAATATCTTTTTTGATAGAGTCTAGTATTTTATAAAATGATAGGAGCTTTCTTTGATGAGCTAGTTTCATCGATACCTTCATCGAAGGTGCTTTCCATGTTCTACCAAACAGCCAGACAATTGATTGATTTATTATTTTCATTGTTGGCGGAGGTCTTTATCAAGTTAAAAACTTTGACCCGCAACCAATGTGGGAAATTTAATTTTCAAAAAATCCAATGATGTGCTTTCTCTTTTCGCTTCGCAGAGCATTGATTTCTTCAGCTACCCCAACTACTTTCAGAATGACACCATTACCCAAGGTCGATCTGATCTTTTTTTCCCTTGTTCTCATTAAGACAATATGGGCTCAAGGTCATATTTCACACCATCTCAAGTAATGAGAAAATAATTTCAGCCCCATAGTTATTGTTGAGATGCTACATGTCATGGTAAACATTTTGGTTGTAGGGACATTCATTTTGAACTTTTCCTATTGATTTTGGGTTTTCCACTTAGGGATCAGATATCTTTAATATATTCCTAATCTTTCTATAAATCAACCCTAGTTGAGGGTTTTAACTCCAATGTTTACTCTGAGTTATGTCTGAACTCATAAAAGGTGATGTTGTACATATTTTTGAAGATCTTCTCCAGTTTCATTGACATATAGTTATTTTTTCTGTAATGGTAAACAACCTTGCCTATTTTAATGAAATTATGGTTTACCTATTCTGAAATCTAGTATTAGTGCTTTTTAGCCTACATATTTGGATGTATTTCAACATCTGAGGTCTTCTTTGTGTTGTGTAATCTTAGTTTGATTCAATCTTATTCAGTGAATATTGCATTCCATATGGGATTGAATTTAATTTCTTACCGATATGACTAGATTAAGGTTGATAAGCATTTGGATAGTGTACTTTTATGATCTCATTGAATTCAAGTGCAGTCTCAAGCAGGAGGAAATTAAAACAATCAATCTGGTGTGTCACCCCATTTCATTTCAAGTTATCTTTCTTTCCCTTTTCCCTTCAAGACAGTTAGTTGTTAGGTGCATCTTGATTGCAAAGGAAGTTGACCTTCTCTAAAGATCCAATGTCATTGATCAAGTCCCACATTGAGAAAGTGTTTCAATGTTTCACAAGGTTGTTTAGGTCACTAACCATTACCTAAACAAAGGGTGCAAACTTTTGTGATAATAATTTTTGGCACACTCGGTGGGACAAAATCTCAAGTTGTTCAAGAATAGCTGCTGGTTGGATGGTGTCAAACAAATAACTTCAATATTCATGCTAGGAAATTAGTGCCGCTCTTAGCATCTTAGCCTTCAGAGGCTCACTTCAAGCACTTGGCGACTCTAACTCTACATTTTGGTTCTCAGACCATATCTTCTATATTCATGCCCATGATTCAAATAAGGGTAACTTCTAGAGGTAATTTCCAATTTGTTGAACTCTTATTTTTAAATTTGAGAAGAAGAAAAAACAAACTTTCTC
This sequence comes from Thuja plicata, assembly GCA_018584345.1. Lineage (NCBI taxonomy): Eukaryota > Viridiplantae > Streptophyta > Pinopsida > Cupressales > Cupressaceae > Thuja > Thuja plicata. Next base: position 1,413,890 of record MU225910.1, read on the forward strand.
TATCACCAGTTAGGGGTGTTATCTCTCAGAACTGCACCCTGCGCTAATTCTTGCAAATCAAGCACTTCTGGAGAAATATGGGATTATTCCAAGGTTGTGGGTTACCTATGACTAGAATAAGCCTATAGAGAAGGTCGTCTTCTTGAGTTATCACCTAAAATTAATTGCCTTTAGAGAGAAAACATTTAGGAAAAATTTGAAAAAGGAAATAACATAAGCAAAAATGGAACTCAAAATGTTGTAAAGGAGGTGATACACTAAAATTATAGAACACAAAGAACTTCTTGAATAACACCTACATGTATTCATAAAATCACACAACCCATAAATTCATGTCTGTGCATAAATATTTCATAGAAAGTGTTGGTTGTATTTCCTATTTTTGCTAGTTCTCCTAGTTCCCTGTCCTGCTCCCTATGCTATGGTGTTTTCAATTTAGCTATCTCTCGTTCATTATGGCCTTACCCATGCCATGTTTTTAGGTTTTCAAGTCTAAGACCTAGCTCATTATGCAAAAACCCTGAAAAGCCTTAGTCTTCCAAGTGTTGAACGATGAAAATTAAACCCGAGGTCATGTCTTATATTTCAGCGTTACTTTATCATTCACTTAAGGCATATGTTTTAATTCAAGTCACCTCGTCGCATTACCCCAGCTGAATATTCCATTTGTCTTCTCGACTTTGCTTTTTCCTTGTGTCGCGTAGTCTCTTTTAACTTCTGAATATTCCTTTGGCCTTCTGAGACTCAGCGATTCCTTTCATGTTGGGTAGTCGCAAGATAGTTATGTTATAAGGTTTTATAAAGAAGGGACCCACCACTTAGTCGGGTGATCGCGGGAGATTTTAAACAGTCATGAAAATGTCTTCAGACTTCGCGATTACTTCATGTCGCGTTATCGCCAAATCAAGCCAAAGATAATAGTTAAGTTAGGCCTTCAGTCGCGTGGTCTCGAAATGAAATGGCGGTTAAGAGATTCTAACCAAGACTTCGCGACTGACCGTTTGAAGTTTGCAGTAATGTTTAGTCGGGATATTGCCAGAGAAAGATGATGACTCAATCCCCCAATATGCAGTAAGTGAACCAATGATCAAGTGACATGTGTCGTGAGGCAGGTGGATGTTTAAAGGATTATTGCATGGTCGCGAGAAGGAGAAAATGGATTCAGCGACTTCGAGACTAAGGTGCTTTGCCTTCTGTCACGATGTCTGGAAATGATTTAAGGGCATGTAAGAAACATTGAACGATTAAGCGAATGCCATCAGATGAAAGAATCAGAAGATCCAACGATGGTCGCGAAGTCTGAGAAGAAAAGTGCCCCAGGGGAAAAGACCTCCCGACTTGGCGATTAGGGTATGTCACACAATCGTCAGAAGTGAAAAGGGGGCGCTTATAACATGTTAAGGTGAAGTTGAATGCAGAGGTCTTATATCCCACGACTGGGCAACTAGGCATTGTCACGAAGTCTTGAAATAGAATTTAAACACTCAGTGACAGAGAGATAACCATAAAGGTTAATGGTAACGGTTAGTCATGAAGTCTCAGAATGAATGATGAGTTACTGTTAACTGTGCACGACTATGATTTCAGTTGGGTCGCGTGATAGCCAGATGATCACTTGGGTCAGCCAAGGTTAAGAAAACACATTGTTGCCAAGTCTTGAGATGGAACCATGGTTAATGACAGAGGCCCATGATAAAGAGACGTAATCCAGTCGCGGGGTTGCCTAATCACAAAATCTAAAAGCGGCGGCAGTTTTTTGATGTGACAGAATAAATCTCTCGGCAACCAATCACAGGCTCGTATTTTGATTATTGTGAAAAAAGAGTAGCTGAGATGTGAGACAGACAATGAATCAGAATGTGACATGTCAGCTCTCTTAAATGTTATATGATTGTTCCGAGGATTCATTTTTGAAAATTTGATTTTCTGTCAAGCTCAGCAACTACGGCTAGGTTTTTCAAGTTCACAGCATGTCAAATTTATGACAGAACTGATGTTTCTGAATTATGAGCTATGTACTCTGAATGATGGCTATAAGGAATTGATGGTGTATTCATTTGCACTCATTGTGCTTTCAAATTTCAGAGCCCAGGTTGCTAAGTTTTCAAAAAAAGAGATATTTTGCTCAGCTTGCTGTGTTTCCAAGGTTCGTCAGAGAATTCTAAATTGCAGGAAATTGTGCACAGAACAGTCAGCTGATATTTGAGATAGATTTGTTTCAATATCGGTTAGGAAAGAGAGATTCAGGGCATTGCAAATATGAGTAGAGCTGTGAGTGTTGCTTCAACAAGTGGAGGGAGTGGAGAGGAACAGAAAGGAAAAGCAAGTTTCTCTGATGAGTTTCTCTATCTCCTGCCAGGTTCAATGCAGAATAAGAAGGCTGATGCTAATGTTCTCCTGGATGAGTACAAGAAAATTTGAGATGCTATGACCCCGGGCACAACAGGTTTCTCCCTTTTCAATTACTTCTATAAAAACTCTGATAAGCCCATCCCAGTATCAAACCCTTGGACATGTGGTCTTGCTAGGTTGCTTGTTCCTGATGTTTTCTTAGATGTAGACCTATTTTTAGACCTGGCTAATCACTATGATGCCCTGACAAAAACCATCAAAAGGGATGATGGCACTGCCCTGCCAATTTTAAACAGGAACTCATTCATGCAAGCCTTTGGCTTATTCAGCACCATGTCTACTAAAATTGACATGACAAAGCAGGAGAAGAGGTATAGTTCCAAGCTTGGTATTGCAAAAGGCTTATTGTAGAAGTATATGTTAAAGGAATTGAAAAATTACTTAGGTCCTATGATTGAGCCGTATCCATATTATTACAAGGATCTACACTTCTACATTAAGTATAACGCTTATGCCCTATTTAGAGTACTAGGGATAGATGGAGATGTAGAGAGAATCAATGCTGGCATCTTAATGATGGTACTAGACCTGCAAGAGCTGTATTCAAGCACCAGCTATGATTACATACAGCATATAATTGAGGAAATGCATGAGGGTTTTGTTGCAACCCAGAAGAGACTAAAGAATCCCATGGAGAAGGAGCCTAAGTTTTTGCATTACTCAGTCCTAATGCACCTCCTCTTATACTTCAATTTTGTAATCATGGATGTTCATAATCTGACTCCTCAGAGATTCTATCAGACAGCACCAAATCCTATCCAGTTTTGGGTCAGGGTTTGGAATTATACTTCCAGAGAGTGTGACTACCGTGCCTTTCAAAATTGGATTGTGTATCCAATTGTGCAGAGTTTGGGGACAAGCAGGACTAGAGTCCCATTAAAGATCATACAACTGCTCAAGCCCTGTAATTATAAAGAAAACTGGTCTGGAAATCACAATTGGGGTGATTTCTTCTTGGAGGAGAATTACACCATTATCAGGGTATATGGGTGTATTCACCCACCTCATTTGTTACCATATCATGTGCCTGTAAGAGTAGCTACTATAGAATTCATTTGGTAGCTGATCCTAACAGATAATGAGCACTTTTCACCGCACAAAAAGGGGACTATTACCCCTAGGCAATTCAAAATTTCCAACTTTACAATTGGAAAGAATGCTATTGATGAAGTGGGTCAGTGGTTGGAGAAGTATAGAATGGGGGCAGCCCCTTATAGGTACATTGACCCAGAGGGCTTCATGGCAGGGGTTAGGAAGTTGTATACTCCTACTATCCCTAATACCAATGTTCATTGTGAATGCATAGAAGAAGATTCAACAAGAAACATCTTGGATGAAGATGACATTCATATGAGAAGACTGAGAATCCAAGAGTTGTTGAAGCTGGAGACACAAATAAAAAGAAATGGGTTGTCATTTGGGGGTTTTTACCCTGACCTCCCATATTTTGATAGGATTAAGGCCATGATAGATAACTACTATGTGCTTGTAGAGCAACTAGATACAGTCCTGGATAAGAAAGGTGCTCAGTCACCTGAACACTCATAATCAGAATATGAGAGTGGTGATGACAGTGATTATGCACGTCCTCCCGTGAATCCTCCACCACAACAAGCCTCAGAGCAAGAAATGGCTAAGATCCCACAGTTGCAGGGAGCAGAAGGACACATTGTAGATCTGACAGTTGCTACACAGCCAGATGATGTAGAGGAGCCTACTGCAAAGAGGTAGAAATTGGAATTAGGATAGCCTTCAGTGGAAGGAAAAGGTAAGAAAAAGGACAAGGCTAAGGCCTTAGTACCTGGGACTAGGTTATATGACCATAACCTGAGAAAAGCAATCAGGGAAGGCAAGAAGCAATGACCTGACCTAGAATATGAAGTTGAGATACCACTCAGAGCCTGTGTTGATGAAAGATTGCTTCATCAGCAAAAATTCCTAGATGATGACAACTTTGTAAAAATAGAGGAGTTTAAAGACTTCCTGAGGTGGCATAAAACAGAGCAGCTCAGGTCCCAATTAACAGTTGATGGGAAATAAACAATTACAAATGAAGCCCTAGTGGCCTTACAGAATTATGATCCTGAGAATGAGGATATCTCGCCTGAGGATGCTAGGAAGATGGTGCTAGGAAGTGGGATATTATTGGCTGAAGGATGGGATTTAGCATCTGCTTTCATTATAGATCAAATCAGAAAGCAGCGAGATCTTAAAATGGTTAGTGAGGTCCAGGTAGGAGAAATGATAAAAGGATTTGGATATAACCCAAAGTCTCAGGCCTTTGCAATGTGGAGCCTAAGCCCAAAAGACCAGAAGCCCCAGTTAGTAAACATTCAAGAGAATATGGTGGGGAATCAAATGGTGTGGTCTGTACAAAATATAGGAGACTTAGAAATTTTCCAAATTATGACACATTGGGCTCAATTGAATGAGGATAAGACAAAACAATTGTCTGAAAGGTATACTACTCTATTGGAAGAAACAAGTGCACTGTCTAAGGACAGAGACATGTGCCACATAAAACTATACCAGAGGGATTAGTTGATCAAAACATTGACAGATGAATTGGAGGCAAAGCCTGAGGTAGTATATGTGCCTGCACAACCGCCACCAATGCAGATTGAGGATAAGCCTAAGTCAGAAGAGGCTGTGGAATAAAAGGTGGATGAAGAAAAAGGAAATGTGATAGCTCTGAAGGCATTAAAAGGCATACTGCAACATAGAATTGAGATTTTAAAAGATAAAACTAATGTTGTAGTCAATACATATAATAAATTGCCAGTATTGCATACTGAGGTAATGGGGTACCTTGCCATTCTAAACCCTTACTTCACTAAGTGGTTTGCTAGGGAAATTTTTTTTGAGAAGTTGTCATCTTTACAGGCCATAAGACCAAATTTTCCCCCAATAGTCACAGAAGTGGAAGATGAGATCAAAAGAGTTAATATTGCTCTCTCATTCTTCAAAGGAAAATTGAACCAGATAGAGGTAAAATTGGGCCTCTTTTTAAATGATTTCAATAGGTTTATTCCTTCCTTAAAGGGATATGATGACCAAGTAAAGGCTATAGATGCTTGAAAGAGTGAGTTTGACACCAAGATGCCTAGTGAAGAGGCTTTTCTTTTGGGAACAGATGTTGATATAGAGGGATTCAATAAGCTATTGGATGAAGCCTTTAAAGCAGAGACTGATATCAACAAGTTCCTACTTGATGTCAAAAATATCACTGATGCAAGATGGGACAGGCAAAAGGTGCAGGTAGAGAGTACTCAGGACTTCAATTGGCCATCAGATGATGAAGTGAAAGCTTGGGAAGTCATGACTACACCGAAGAAAAAGAATCCTGTAGTAGAAGAAGAAATCTTGGACGATGAGTAAGGTGAATACTTGGCGTTGCACTGTTCAAGACAAGATGGGACAATTATTACAAAAGGAGAATGTAGGTGAGTAGGTGAGCACAACTATCTGAACTCAGCATAAATACTACCAGCTACCATCTACAAATCTGATTGCAGTCGCCAGATCGGGAGAAGAACAAGAAATATTTGTTTATATCTTTTTGACTCGGTCATTTCACCGCTTCTTCTCTCTCTTTCTTTTGTTTCTCTTGTAAGTTTAGGGTTAGGTTTTCAAGTGACCATCCAAAGCTTGTTTCATCCTTAAGGGATTCCAAGATGGTCAAAAAACCTATATATAGAAAAAGAGTTGTAATTGTTAAGGGTCTTTGATGTTGGAACATTTTGGAAAGGAGATAATATATTACAGAATTCAGAAGTTCTGGTTTCTGTCTATCTTTTGAAGTTGTATAATCTCTCATGTATGGAAAGCTGGATCATATAAATAATATATGATGCAATTTTACTCTCCTCCATTGCTGTCTCTTTATTCTTTGTGTGTGCTCTTCTATGTTAAGTTTACAAGGTATTCTGAAACATTCTGGTTATTAGGTAACTATTTGATTACTTGTAAGTTTCTTTTAAGGAAAGGACTAAATTTTGTGAGTAGTTTCAAGGAGCATACTGCTTTGTTTAAGGATTTGATACAATAGTTTTGAGGTGACAGGGTAATTTGTAAGGCAACTTATCCTAATTGTATGTGAGCTGTAAGGCAGTTTACTGTATTTTGTTTCTGTGAGATCTTAGCTTATTTGACTCTATAACCCAAAGGATATGCACTGGTTCAGAAAATAGCCTGATAATCTATCTGTGTCTAAGTTATTCCAAAATATCAAAACCAATTCAATCAAAATACTTTGTTACTAAGAACAGATAAACTGAATTCATAAGGACCTCTGTCAGCAGGACACTGTCCATTTTAGTGATTCCTTGGAGAGTGAATCATTAGGTTATCCCTCCTACATCAAAAGGAAGAAGGATGAGAATCCTTTTATCACTGATTCTTGTTATGCTTATAACTATGGTTTGTATGGTTATATCTTGCATCTGGTTATTCTTGGTCATTTGCAAGGTGATTCATAAGTTGATTTAACAAAAGATACATAGAAAATCAATGTCCACATTAACCCATACTGTGTAAACAACAATCATAAGAGGTAAAACCTGCCTGAGTATATGTGGAGCTCAAAAAAAAAGAAGGACCTTATCCAGTCCTTAGCAATTAGGCTTTTCTTGTCTCTGAATTAGTATTAGAAGGCATGGTGTTCAAATAGTCATTTCAAGCACTGTGATTCATACAAGAAAAATCCCTAACAAATTGGCGACTCCGCTGGGGATGCAAGAGATTATAAAGTTGAAGAAGTATTTAGAAATCTCTGGTGTGTTAAGATCTAAAGTATTACAAAATCCTGGTTGTTGTTGTCATATTAACCCTTGATTGTTATTCATTCATCCCAATTTATTGGGTGGCGACTCTAAAAGGAAATCTCTGAGATCAGTGCAAAATTAATAAATGTCTTACAAAATGAATACTAGGTCAAAAACAAGAACTGACCCAGAAAGGGTATTGAATGAAGGAATCCCATCATCCTCAAGAGTTGGAGCCTCTTGGAGAAAAAACAAAAACCAGGTTGATATGGATGAAACTTCTTTAAAAGGTGAAGAAACAAATATCAGAAATGATAGGAATACTGTTCATCACTCTCATGATGGAAATACTTTAGACTATGAGGAGGCTGCTGAAAGAGTATTGGATACTCCCACAATTACCTCTACTTCAAATGAAAGAGAAGATATTACTACACCTAGTTATGATTCAGAAGATGACCCTTCTGATATGCTGGACAATGAAGAAATTTTTATTTTGAAGCAGCTAGCCCTAGTTCAACAAATGAAAAAGGAAAGAGAAATAAGAAAGAAGAGAAGTGATCATAAGGCTCTTGATAACAATAGAAAAGGACTTCATAAACACAAAACTATGAAAGAAACAGAGAAGTCTCAGAAAAGTAATGAAGTACCATTCACTCATAAAGATTCTATTTTGCAAATAAATAAGGGTAAACAGAAGATGGGTGAACATGGAGATCAAGAGCCTAAATTTCAAAAGCCTATGATTGAACAAATGTCCAAATTAGAAATTGATTTGGAAAAACTGAGAATTGAAAAAGAAACTATGGAATTTTTTTTGGAAAAAGCCCAAATGGAAGCTGCTACAATTGAAATGAAAAAGAAGATAGACTTTTTACAATCTTCAAAATATTCTTTTTCTGGACTAGAGAATAATACATCTTCTAGAGGAAAAGCTATTGTAGCTAAAGAAGATGATAATTTTCAAAGGAAACCACTACATAATGAGAGGTATAAAAAATTTGATTTTTTTGGTATCCCTGGATACCCTGATGCCTTTCCTAAAGATGTGGGTGATGTAGGAGAAAAGCTCCCAAAGTTTGCTGGTAATAATGTGATTTCTTGTGAGGCACACTTAAGAAAATTTATTGACTTTGTTGATGACTTGAATATCACCCATGAAGATGTACTAATGAAACTTTTTGTTCAGTCCCTTGTTGAAGATGCAAGAGAGTGGTTTAGAAGCCTTGCTAATGGCTCTATTTTTTCTATGGATGAGTTGATTGAGTTGTTCAAAGATCAGTATGGAGACAAAACAAATAAGGGCTTTTTATTGAATGAGTTCAATCATATCAAGAAAAATTACAATGAAGAGGTTACAGAATTTAACACAAGGTTTCAAAGGGCTATGCATAAACTGTTTCAAAAGATAAAGCTAGATGAAGAAGTTTGTCTGGCAACTTATTTAAATGCTTATGATTCTAAAATGGGATATGCTCTGAGAGATAAAAACCCTAGGATGCTTACTAATGCTTACAAGATAGTAGTCAATATTGAAATGAACAGAAGAGTGTCTGGTAAGTTGAATAGGAGAGATGATCCCAGGTTTAGTAAGAGCAATCTGAAAGAACCAGAGTATAAGGAATATAGAGCTCC
>MU225910.1:1537581-1549328 GCA_018584345.1 Thuja plicata
AGAAGTACAATTTCAAATTGGAGATCTGGTAATGGTACATCTAAACAAAGCTAGATTACAGAAGGGGATTCCTACTAAGCTGCAAATGAGGAGAATAGGTCCCTACAAGATATTGGAGAAATATGGGTAGAATGCCTATAAAATTGATTTACCTAACAATTTGGAAATGTCACCTGTTTTTAATGTGCAGGATCTTATTCCATACAGAGGACTGGTGATACCTGAGAGTACTCAGCAGATGGAAATAGTCAAAGATGTTCAGGATATACGGGTGAAAGCTAAGTCAAAGTTGCAAGTAGAGAAAATCTTGGATTCACGAGTTTAGAAGACAACTCGACGAAGGGTATACAGAGAATACCTAGTCAAATGGTTAGGGTTACCAGAAGCAGAAGCTACATGGATGGATGAATAAGACTGCAGAAGACAAGGAATTAGTTCTGCATTGTTGCCAACTGATTCAAACTAATTCTTCCTTCTCAGAGGGGGGATTATGGTGCAGAGCACCCTAGGGTTTCTCACTCCAAGCCCTAGTAATTAGCAAAGTGATCAATGGAGCAGATCATGGTTAGCAGTCAGATATCTGCCTAAACATTAACAGCTCTTAACTCCTAGCACGAGGGCGGTTAAACAATAAAAACCGGTTACTTTATGCCTATCGCACAGTCGCAGATGATTAGCAGTTAAGTTTGAAACTAGTGCGACAATGTGATGATAATGTATCGCAAGCTCACGAGTTGATGGGTGGTTAGTGGAAGATGGCTGCGACAAGGTGATGATGGTGTATCACACAGTCAGAAGGGTATCGGCGGTCAATGAAAAACAACTGCAAAGACGCGATGATAGTGCATTGCACAGTCGCAGGATAACCAACAGTTAAGTTATAAGTGCTGCGAGGATGCGACAATCATGTATCACCAAGTCACAGAACAACAGGCAGCTCGGTTAGAAGTGATGCAAGCACGCGACAACAATGCATCGCAAGGTCACGGGGTAATCAGTAGTTAGGTTGTAAGCATTGCGAGAGCACGACAACAAGTATCGCAAGGTCGCAGGATTAAGGCATGCATGGGTTTTAAGGCTTGCAACTATGTGATTAAACATTCGGAGTAAGGTAAACATCTGATCGAGCTGAGAAAGAGCTGCGATACCGCGACTATAAGGAAGATTGACTTGTCAACAGGGAAGTTAAAAAGTCAGATACGAAAAAAGAAAAGAGAGAATGCCACGGAGGAAAATGTTGTCCACGTCGACAACCATGTAGAGAATGAGAATGATGACAGTTGCAGGAGGAAGACGAAGAGCCGAGGCAGTTAGGATCCTCAGGCGGACAGGTAACCTAGAAACGGTTACAAATCAAGAAGAGAACGAATATATAATAAAGGAAGAAAACTTGTACGGGGTTGTTGTTGGAGAATTTGGAGATTTAACAGGCTAGTAGAGAAGATTTTTAGTTTACATTGTAATGGTCAGATTTTCATTAAAGATATAGTTTCCTGTGTGTTCTTCTGTTGTGTACAAACTGCTGTAGAGTAGGATTTTTGAATTTAGTAAAGTATCATGGATGCTTTTTGACTCTGATAATCCATCCTATGGAGTGTGACCATCAAAAAAGCATCCCTCATGTATTTTTATTCTATTTTTGTGTCTGTGTCTGAGAAGTGGCTAGTCAGAATGGTAGACAAGTCCTAGGCAAGCCAAATAGTTCGGCTAGAAAACTTGTAGGAGAGAGAGATAGAAGGAGAAAGGTGCATGACTAAATTTTTTTTCAGTCATGGAGAGCAAGATAAGGTAAAGAGTGAGACATTTCGGTGGGTAGGAAACCTAAGAGAGAGGGAGTATAGGAATCCTTCTAGTTAGGGTCTGTGAGTAACCCTAAGAGACTCAAGTGTGAGTCTAGAGGATCCTGAAGTGAATAGGATCAAAAGTGAGATTCCTCAGAGGGAATAGGAGTCTAGGAGAGAAAGGTGACCTCCCCATCAGTCATATTGTCAGTTGCTTCTGTAGTCTCGATCATCCTTTCTGTCATTAGATCTATCATTTCTATCATCATTATTTCTGTTAGGGTATCTTACAACAAAATGGCCAATCTCTTTACAATTAAAAAATATTAAAGGTAGTTTACGTTTATATCTTCCTTTACCTCTGTGCAATCTTCTAACCATTAAAGATTCAAGTTCATCAAGTTGCTTGTCATCACTGTCACTATCACTTTTATTTTTGATTATGTGTTTGCTACCAGATTTACCAATTTTCAAAGTAGACATAAATGTGGATTCCATAGATGGTACAATACTGTTGTCCAAACTATTCAGCTCAAAAGAAATCAATCTTCCAACAAGACTATCAACAATAATATTATTTCTAGGTGCTGCTCTCATTTCATGTATTACAGAGACTCTTATAGAATAAATTGGCAATAGAGTTCTAAGAATCTTACTCACAATAGTGTCTTCATCAATAGTTCCACCAGATCCTCGAATGGCATTCACAACTTCCTTAAGTTGGGTACTGTACCGTGTTATGTTCTCTCCTTCCTTCATTCTCATATCATCAAAATTTCCTCAAAGAATTTCATCTTTGACTCTTAGTACATTTACATCTCCATAAACTATTGTAAGTTGGTCCCACATCTTCTTAGCAGTTGTACATTTTTTGATGTCCTCAAATTTGGAATCAGTAAATGAAGAAGAAATCTCCACCATGATAAGGTTATGTTTATTTTTCTCTTTCATCTGATTAACTGTCAAAGGTCCAGTAGGTAGAATGAATTCATTATCCAGATAATCTACAATGTTGTCTCCATTTCCTGATAGGTATACTCTCATTCTGCTTTTCCATGTTGGGAAGTTATCCTTGTTCAGCTTTGGTGTGTCTCTCTTATACATCTTGTGATCTTTAGCTTAAGTCCTTCAAAAATTTCTTCTAAGCACTATATGCTCTAATACCAATTGTTAGAATAACTAAGAGGGGGGTGAATAAGTTAGAATCAGTTAGCTCCCAATTATCCTATAGTCCCAAATTCCTCCAATGTATATAAAAACAACTCAAACATATAGTTCAACTCGGTGAAATGTATTCTGTAATCTCAAACTTTAGTCAATAGTGTTTATTGAGTATCAGTAAATTAATACTGTGATTATCGATATAGGCCAATAAAGTAAAGTGTAAAGTAAAATAACAATCCACAACATTCATGCACATTGACACATAGATTTTTAACGTGGAAACACTGCTAAGGGAAAAACCACCTGGAACTAGTAACCCAAAATATTTTCACTCTTTTGAAGTGAGCTCGGTGAAGAGCTAACCCTGTTAAAGGTTACAATGCACACTATTAAATGTGAATTGGTTAGATTATTTAAAAATAACAATTCTCTATTGACCATGCATTCACTATGGGGTCAATAAAAAAACACTCAACATTCATTAAAATGTCATAATAAAGAATTTTATTGTCCTACTCGGTTAAGAGATTTATCTGTAACAATTGTTAAATTGATACAGTAGTGATATAATTCAAATACAACTCTATTTTGCAGATTTTAAGATCTATGCTAAGTAAATAATACCTTTGATCAATTTGTTCACTTCAATTCATCTCATACTCTGTAATTTGTTCTGCTTGGTAATGCTCTTTCCTCTTTTTGCTCGACAATGTCTGTAAAAAATGCTCGGTTCTGTCTTTAACTAGTTTTATCAGTCATGCATAAAATTTGCATGTGCACTTCAGGTGTGATTCAAAATGAATCTCTTGTCTCTTATATACACATCATATCTCATTTAAATTCCATCCTTCAGATTTTTCCACTTAATCTTCATCGTTGGTTTACTCGCTTAAACCATCCTTGACAGTTGTGTTAAAAACACGTTTCAATCTTTGTTGTCCGATCTTCATTGAATTTTCATAACCGTTTGATCAAATAACTAACTTTATATTTTGCCTCAAAATCATCAATTTCTAGCTCAAAATTCTAGTCGGCCTCAGTTTGATTAAATTGCTCAGTCAATACCTTGTTGTGTCGGTGATCCCTTGCTCCGTTATCACTATGCTCGGTATACACTATGTTTTACTCAGTTTTTACTGTCTCTAGGTGTATACACAACTCTTCATTTACTGACCACATAATTTTTTTTTTTTCTAGTTCTCCAATCCATAACAAATGTTTTCCACCATAATGATACTCAAATAAGTTGACATCAATGACAATACATTAATTGATAATGTTTATCATCACATCTGCAACTCGGTTGATTATCAACAAATGACTTCAAACATACAATCAGTTGTAGTTCATCAAATAATACTTATCAACCTAAACCTCAAGGTTTGTCTTTCAATTCATTCAATAGGCCACAAACTCATGGATAAACTATGTGGAATGAAAATAGATTCATGGGTAATGTTGCCCCTACAGATGAAAATACAAATCCAGTAAGGACCATTGTTTCTACTCAAAATAATCTTTCTCAAGAACAAGAATAGTGTACTACTTGCAATCAAACTTTTTCGCAGTGTGTTTGTCAAGGAGATCAAGCTCTAAATGTGCAAGATGAGCCAACAAAATTAGGACAACAATATAACACAATTCAGTCCAATGTTGGTTTCTAGCACCAAAATCAAGGACATCCTTCTCTAGTGATCTTTCATCAAGAAAATTTCTATGGTGCCAATCATGATAGTAATGATGGCATAGCTCAGAATACTAGAAGCAAGAGAAGAGCAGTAGATAGTGGTTCACCTCCTTCATCAAGTCAAGCTTCAACTTTAGTAGCTGTTCCAAATACTTTATCAACAAGTATACCACATGATATTGCTACTCCATCTCAAAATCAGAATATACATCAGAGCAACAAGAAATCAAAAGAGCCTCAAGCTGCTATAATGCAAAAATCAAATGTTGTGGTTGCTAAAATTCCTATAAAGATATCAAATACTCCTCTCAAAATTATAGATTAAATGAAGAGGACCAATGCCAATGTTCCTATGTGGGATTCCCTTATAATTCCATCTTAGTTTGAATTACTACAAGAAGAGCTAGAGACTGTGAATGCTGAAGAGGAACTAGCAACAACAAGTGTGATATCAAATCAGGCCACAAGTCTTGTGAAACCTACTAAAGAAGAAAAAAAGTTAGAAATACAAGCCTTCCCCACTTTATCTCTCTTTGATTATAGGAGACAGAATAGTTCACAATTGCATGATAGACTCATGAGCAAGTAGATCAGTTATGCCAAAGAAGGTTACTGACCTCTTAGGCATTGAATATGAACCTGTGACTAGAGGGGTTGTCCAATTTGATGGTACTTATGTCCAAATGATAGGGATATTAAAGGTATAAAATTAGCTTTGCATGCATCTCCTAGTTGTATTATTGTTCAGGATATATAAATCATTGATTTGTCTGCACATTTTTCTCTTTGCCTCTCAAGAGATTTCACTACTCAAATAGGGGGTTATATTGCATTTGATTGGTCCTACATGTTCTTTAGGAACAAATATGGAACAAAGGATATCATAAAGGTAGAGCCATTGGCTCTCAATCATATAGATATATACACACCTAGCCCCATAAATATGAACTGCACACGCCATGAGAAGGATAAAGAATGCATAATCCATGAACCTGCTACTCTCTTGGATAAGGTTCTTGATTATCTCTTAGATGAGTGGGATGATTCTTTTTAGTTTGATCCAGTACAAGAAGATGAAGAGATGGGCCTTGGAACTTATTGTATACATGAGGAGAATTCCCCTATTACCAATCTTATGAAGGAACATGAAGATACTAATGGACTATGGACTATGTTCTTTGATGGATCAAGGAATCAAAATGGATAAGGTGCTGGTGTAATGGTTATTTATCCAAAGTTGGAGAAATACTATTATTTATTTAGATTTCATTTTAGTTACACTAATAATATGGTTGAATATGAAGCCTTAATTCAAAGTCTTCAAATTGCACAAGGAAGGGGAATTATAACTCTACAAGTCTATGGAGACAGTGAGTTGGTTGTTAAACATATTAGAAATCAGAATGTTGCAAAGAACAATATTCTCAAATCATATAAACATTGAGTTTGGGATCTCATTGAGGCTTTCCAAGCTTTCAACATTCATAGTGTTCCAAGGAATCAAAATAATCATGTTGATAGACTTTTAGTAGATGACGCTCATTATGATATACCATAGCATGTTGCAAATATAAAGGAACAAAAAATTAGATTGGTTGTAAGGCCTTTTGTCCTAGCCAATTGCACTAATTGGCAAGTCTTTGACTCTGACTTGCAAATTGTTAACTTCTTGAAAAATGAAAGAAAATTTTCTGTTAAAAATCAGACCATGCTACAAAACCAATATGGAAATCAGATTATGTATCTCATCTCCAACAAGTTTCCCAAAGGATTAGTCACTTTGGAGGGTATTTTTAATTCTGATGATCAAAGAAGTAAAAATCAAAACTTTGTTGCAAAGAAAGATGGTCACACACCTCTCACCATTGTTGATGGAAAGACTCTTAACTTGGGAAAGGTACGATCTGAGACTAAAAATGAAATTTTCATTAAGTTATGTCAATATTTCAATAATTTTATTGCTTGGACATATGAATATTTAAAGGGTTTTGACCCGAGTTTATCCCAACATACTATAGAACTAAATGTTGATGCAAAACCAGTGAGACAAAATAAGAGACCAATCAATCCTAAGATTGAGCATTTGATGAGAAAATAGTTGTCAAAGCTCATAGAGGATAGCATAATTTTTCCTATTAAGTATTCCTCTTGGGTACCTAATCTTTTTCCTGTAAGAAAAAATAGTGGAGAAATCAGACTATGTGTAGATTTTAGAGACCTTAATAGGGATTCTCTTAAAGACCACCATCCTCTTCCTTCCATGGAGAAAATCTTGTCCAAAGTTAGTGGGTCTATAAGGTTTTCTTTCTTAGATGGTTTCTCAAGTTATAACCAACTCTTAGTCCAAGAATAATACCAGTATAATATATAATTTACCACTAAATGGGGTACTTATGCTTATTGTAAAATGCTATTCAGACTAACTAATGCAGGTTCCATATTTCAAAAGGCAATGGATACAGATTTTAAAGGTGTATTATCAAGTTTTGTGCTAATATATCTTAATGATATAACTATTTATTTCAAGTATAAAACATACCATCTTGATCACTTTAGGCAAGTCTTCATCAAATGCAGAGAATACAGTGTGTCTTTGAATCCAAGCAAGTGTGTGTTTATCACTGATCAACAAAATTTTATAGGACACATTGTATCAAATGATGGATTGACTATAGATATAGAGAGAGTGGAGACAATTCTTTCTCTTCCACTTCCTAAGCATAAGAAAGGTTGCAAGGTTTCCTTGGAAGGATCAACTTTGTAAGGAGGCTCATTCCTAACCTTGCTACCATGGTTAAACCTCTTAAAAGTATGCAAAAAAATAACATAGAGTTCAGATGGACCAAGGAAGGGAAGGCAAGTTTTTTGGAGATCAAAGTGGCTATTACACCTGCCCTACTCTTGTCAATCCTAATTTTGAAAGAGATTTTATCCTCTATACTCTTGGAGGAGAATCAAGCATATCAGATGTTTTTGTTGGCACATGATGAAGATGATCATGTAGTGGATGTTGTAGTGTTTTCATTGCTAGAAAAAGGTCTATTTCATAGGTCATATCTGATATACCAGTGATGAAGTTAGTTGCATAAGGGATTTTTTCTAAGTGTTCTTTGTATCGGTGATAATACATACTAGATTGGTAAATTCGATGAGCGATGATAATATTGAGCATTTAGATGGTGCGATCAATTAGGAAGTATCTATAGAATCATATTTACCTACATCTATAATCGCTTAAGGAGATTCAACTTATAGGTAGATATTTGAGGAAAACACCAGTGATATCGGCAAGAACAATGAACAGTTTGAGTACAGTTGGATAAATCGATTCAGTGATGAAGTCAAAGTCAAAGACCAATCAGTTTGAGTGTTGAAGTGTTTAGGGCCAAAATTGAGGATTTTAAATTGGTACATTGGCGCACTCGCTCACACTATTTTAAGTGAATTTAATGCCAACTCTTGTAATACATTTTAGGGTTTATGATAAACTTGAAAAAGTATATAAAAGGATTTAAAATCGTAAAGTAAGTGTTTTATTTTTGTGATGCAGTGGTTGTGATCAACGAAGGTGGTTGAGAAGTTTGGGAAGAATTTTTAGAGAAATCATAACAACAAAATGAACAATATAGAAGTTGATCTGTCAGGTAGAAGGTGCCATCATTAGGTCATTCTTTGAGTTTTCTACTCGATGAAAGTTATAACATGCTTGCGATCAATTCCTTTAATAAGGTTACTCCTAACATGGTATGCAAGATCCTAACAGGTCTAAATATTAAATCCTTTAACAAGGTGACTCTTAGAAGGATATTTAAATCTATTAACATAGTAGCTCTTAACAATACTATTGTAATAACCTTTAACTAGGTTATAGATACTCTTAACCGGGTATACCATTAACAGGGTGATGTAATGCTCCTAATAGGGAAGATCTTATTGTTACTGTAGTGATATTTGTGGGTACTAATTCCCACCATGGTTTTTCCCTCTAAAAAGGGTTTCCATGCAAAAATATTGGTATCCTTGTGTTAAATTTGTGGATGCATGTTTTACTTTTCTTATATGTTACATTTACCTTTGCATATTGGTTTATTTGGAAGTTTATGAAAATATTTTGTATATTTGTGGTTGCACTAATTCACCCCCCTCCCAGTTCCTTATAAGGATAACAATTGGTATCAGAGCCAAGTTCCCTTGAAGAAGCATAATATCTTAGGAAGGATCCTTAAGGTAGATATGGAGGGTTTAAGATATCAAAGGAAAATTGAGAAGCAACTTGAAAATGATGAGAAATTCATTGAAAGGTTGAAAGAACAACTCTAGCAGTCAAGTTAAAAGAGACATGAACTTGTTGAGAAAATTAAACAACTATCTAAACAGAGTGGATTTGAGGAATATGAATCCACCTTGGAAGAATTTTCTTAGGAGAATGAGTAGCTTCATAAGACAAGAAGAACATCAAAAGAGAGTTAGAATATTTTTCAATCAAAATGGGTGAGGAAATGGAAGCAAGGAAGACAACAAAAGAAGTAATGAAAATTTCAGAGGAAGACCTAAAAGACAAAGATGAGTCCCTAAAAGCTAAGGTGGATGATCACTTCAAATATAAACAAGAGGTTGGTACATTGCATGCAAATATACATGAGACAAATGAAGAAAACCAAGTATCCCTAATGGATAATGAAAATATGAGACAAGAAAATGAGAAACTGAAAGGTGAATTGAAGGTTGCAAATGATTTACTCAAGAAATTTAATGAAATTTATACAAAACTTGATGAACAACTCAATAATTAGAGGATGGATGGAGAGAGTAATGGTTTAGGATAAATAATTTATGAGGTTGGTTGATCTTTAGGTACCAAAAATACCAATCAAGATGTAAAGTCTGCACCCAAGGTGAATCAAAGAAAATATGGTAAGAGATCTTATAAACCAGTTTGTTTCAATTGTCATAAGGTTGGACATACTACTAATGAATCCAAGATAAATATCGGATCTAGTGTTCCAAGTATTATATCTAATGCTATACCAAGTGCTTTTCATGGTTATTGTTACATTTGCAACAAATATGGTCATAGAGCTAATGAGTGCAGGACAAGGATGAACAATCATTGGTTACAAGTGAACCAACTAAGTCCTCATGAGAATGAAAAGCAGTGGAATGTTACATGCACAAATTGTCATAATTATGGTCACATGGCAATCAAATGTAGGTTGAGGACTAATAGAGGAAATTTAGGACCTTGGAGATCAACTGGAATGACATATTTTCACTGTCACAAGATTGGACACATTGCAAGGTTTTGTAGAGTAAAGAACAACAAGAAAAATCAACTGGTGAACTAGTCAAGAAAGAAAAAGGACAATAAGATTGCATAAGTGGAATAGACAAGGAATCAGATGAAGAAGATTTGGGTAAAGAAGAGTGAAAGAAAACCATCTGAAGATTCCACATCTTCATCAGGTGAGGAGAAATATTCATGTAACTAAGCTATTATTTGCTTAGGGGGAGTAAAAAATTTCAAATCTATCTTTAGACCCCCTAGATTCATGTGCAGTAAGTTTTATCTGCATATTTAGATGTATTTGGTTATTTTGACATATGGTATGGAGTTCAGTTGAACTGCATGAAGTTTTGGTTGACCGCTAACAAGATATTTGAAGGTATATGTTGTTTTTGTTAGGATTAAGTAATACTGAGAGGGGGGGGTGAATCAATATTACCACACTTTAAACTAAACTTAAACCAATTCCAAATAAACCATAAGATTGCTAAAATGAAAATAACATAAACAAATAACACACAACTCATTACACCATTATTTGTTGTCGAGGAAACCCTAGCCAAGGGAAAAACCCGGTGGGGATGGTACCCACAAGCATGCACTAAAGTATACTATCCCTATTAGGAGACCTAGCCAAGTTAGGAGCTGAATATTACATAGTACATTTCCATGTTAAAGGAATATCAACCTTGTTAAAGGTATGCAACACCCTGTTAGGGGTAAACTGAGATTACAACTCTTAAAACCAATACTTCTGTTACAAAGTGTTCTTAATAATGAACAAAAACAAGCATAACCAATGCTTAGATAGTTCCAGTTGTAGCTCTCAACAATATCCGTCAACCTCTGACCTTGCATCTGCCATCAGTTATCTCTAATATCTATTTTTTTCATACACACATCTTCGCTTTACATAATTTTCTTCATATGTGTAACATATGAAATGGAGTGATGTTACTAAAATGTAATAGATAAAGTATAGAAATGATTGATTTGATTTATAGATTGTTTGTGAATTGATTATTTTGAAATATAAGGTGTTAATGTGTAGATTGTTCGTTGAATTACCTAGATTGTCTTGGATTCTTTTAAGTTTGATTGAATTGAATTGATTATGTATTGTAATTGTGATTAAGGAGAAGATAAGATGTTCCTTTTCTATTCCCAAATGCACAAATGGGAGATCCAAGTTGATCAACCCAAGAGAAGGGTTAATGCGCAAATGAATCAACTATTTGGAAAGGAAAATAACAAAGGAGATACCTTAAATTCTCTAATTTATATATATAGAAATGATATATGAATGTAATTGAAAAGATCTGAGAAATGCACTAACCTTGAAATATTGCAGATCAAAGAATGCTATTTTCTGAGGTCTGTAGACTATTTCTGGAAAAACTAACAGTTGATACCGAACCGAAACGCAGAGACGAACAAAACCCATAAATCATTTTTTGTTCCGATGTCATCTTATGAAAAAGGTCAACCTTGACCCACAAATGTCAACCCTAACCCAATAATGTCGACCCTGACCTGCACAGATCCGAAAGTGACTTTGTTCACGGATCCCGAAAGTTTGTCGAAAAGGGTATCCAGATCTGGGTTCAAATCCATTGTTTTGTACCTGTACCTACAAGAAAAAGGAGATTTTTTTTTTTGTGGGGGAGGGATTTTCCTTGGTCAAACCGCAGTTTTGGAATTAATCTCAAATATATGTAATTGAAATTGCAGAAATGGACAAAGTAAATGCATAAATTCACCTTGCTTGAAAAAGTCCTTGTGGAGGATTCGAATCCTTGAATCCACAAGTATGCTTCAAATGTAGAATGTA
>MU225910.1:1608785-1642994 GCA_018584345.1 Thuja plicata
TAACTGTGAATGTTTAATGAACAATAATAAGTTAATCTACCGAGTAACAGCAGTATATATTGAAGACATCTAAAGGACTTGTGGATTTATTTTTGTGGTAACTGATTCACCCCTCCCCTCTCAGTTAATCCATCTATATTTCCAACACCAGAGTCATTGGAGACTCTAAGTTAATTATCTCTCAAATAAGATTTAAATATGATTCAAAGAATCAGAGGCTAAAAAAGTATAGGAATGTTGTTTGCGATGAAATATAAAACTTTGATGCATTTGGCATTTATTGGATGGATAAAAGTCAGAAAAAGATGGCAGACCTGTTGGCAAATATTTCTTTGAGGCCTAAAGACATTATTTTTACAGGGATCTCTAAAATAGAGGTTCAATCTAGACCATCTATTCCAAACAATGCTGAAAATTGGCAAGTATTTGATGATGACAAGGATATTTTAAGATTCCTATCTTGTGAATCTAACTTTGGGAACAAAGAGATGGAATTTAATGGTTTTTTAGAGACCCTAGATGGAAAGGAAAATATTCTTGGCAGGGAGGTTCTCCAACTAAAATCAAATAAGGTTCCCAAAGGTTTGGTTGTACTTGAGAGAACCTTTGATAACAAGGACAAGCCTTTCTCTGCAAACACTGTGAACAAACCTGAGGACTTGGAGGAGATAAACTTGGGGACAGATCAAGCTCCTAAAAAGGTATATATTGGTAGGATATTATCCCCCAAAATTAGAGATTCATTGGTTAATCTTCTTAGAAAATATAGACATGTTTTTGCATGGTCTTATAATGACTTGAAAGCATACAGAGAAGATCTATTCCAACATGAGATTCCATTAAAAGAAGGCTCCAAGCCTTTTAGACATAAGTTGAGATCTGTCAATCCCACCCTAGCACCCAAGATGCAAGAAGAAATAAAAAAGATGAGGGATGCTGGAATCATAGAGCCTATTAGGCATTCAACATGGGTATCTAATTTAGTACCAGTTAGGAAGAAAAATGGAGACATTAGACTATGTGTAGACTTCAGAAGCTTAAATGTTAACTCTTTGAAGGAAATTTATGGATTTCCTTACATGGAAGCTATGTTGCAAAGAGTCACTGGGTCTGAGTTGATGTCCATGCTGGATGGTTTTTTAGGGTACAATCAAGTCAAGGTCAAGGAATCTGGACAATTCAAGACTGCATTCACTACACCCTGAGGAAGTTATGTGTATGTCAGAATGCCTTTTGGTCTGACAAATGCTGGAGCTACTTTTCAGAGAGCCATGGATGTGACATTTGCAGATTTTATAAACATATTTTCGATAATCTATCAAGATGATCTTACTGCTTATTCAGAAAAACAATATCAACATTGTGATCATCTTGAAAAGATCTTTGTAAGAGCACTAGAATATGGGGTTTCCTTTAACCCAAAGAAGTGTGTATTTGGGGTGACAGAGGGAAATCTTTTAGGACACATTGTCTCTAAAGATGGATTTAGAATTAACCTTGAAAGGGTAAGTGCAATTGATAAGGTCCCTCAACCCAAGAATGTCAAGGGCATTCAGTCCTTCTTTGGACAAGTAAACTTCTTAAGGAGGGTTGTTACAAACTTTGTAGAGACTAGTTTGCCAATCTCAAAGATGATGAAGAAAGGAGCCAAGGTGGAATGGATTGAAGAAACATGTAATGCTTTCTTAGATATCAAGTAGGCTATTAAAGATGCTCCTATCTTGAGGATCCCTAATTATAGCAAGCCACTTCAAATTTTATCCTTTTCTCATATAATACTCTTGCTGCAATATTATTGCAGAATATTCAGAGGGATATGAACAACCTTTTTTTTTTTTTTTCAGTAAGTCTTTACAAGTAGCAGAGTTAAAATATGATATCATGGAGAAACAAGCCTATGCGTTGGTCAAGGATGTTAAAGCATTTAGATGTTACTTGGTAGGAGCAACCATAATTGCTTATGTACTAAGTGCTGTTGTAAAAGATATCTTAGTCCAAAAAGAGGTCTCAGGGAGGAGATGTAGATGGATCAACAAGATCCAAGATTTTAATATTGACAATCACATTACCAAATTGGTGAGAGGTCTGGGACTTGCTAAAATCATGGCTCAATGCAACTTAGATGCAAATCATATTGATATTGATGTGATATAGATTATTCTAATTGGTGCAAGGACATCATTGGATACTTGCAGAGGATGGTTCTCCCACTGATATGGATGAAAACAAAATAAGAACAATCAAGTTTCATGTTGTGAGGTATGCAATAATTCAAGGACAACTATGGCAGAGGAGCAATGAAGGAGTATTGCTCAAGTGTACATATCATGATAGATATGAGAATCTCTTAAAATAAATGCATGATGGAGCATGTGGTGGCCATTACATGGCTAAGACTACTGCCCATAAGATTGTTAGATCTAGTTTTTGGTGGCCAACAATCTTCAAGGATGCCCATCAATATGTTAGAAAATGTGATGCTTGTTAGATATTTTCAGGAAAGCTAAATTTTGGTGAGAACCTTCCTTTGAAGCCTGTTATAGTTGAGGCACCTTTTCAAAAATGGGGGATGGATCTCATTGGTGAAATCCCTAATAAGTCTAGTGGGGGTCATTCATGGATCTTAGTGGCAACATATTACTTTACAAAGTGGGTGGAAGAAATTCCCACTAGAAGAGCCACTAGCAAGGTTGTGAATGATTTCATGTTTCATAATATCTTGACTAGATTTGGTTGTCCATAAACCATTATAGTAGACAATGCTATGTGCTTCAGATTCAAATAATTCAGTGACTTCTGCCAACAGTATGGGATCCAAATTTCTTATTCTTCCCCATACCACCCCCAAGGAAATGGTAAGGCTGAATCCAGTAATAAGAGTCTGATAAAGATTATCAAAGAGTACTAGATACAAACAAGAGAGCCTAGGATTCAAAATTGCAAATTTCTCTATGGGAAGATAGAGTAATAGTAAAAAAGGCTATTGGATGTGCACCTTTTGACTTAGTCTATGGTATTCATGCCAGATTACCTCAGAATAACTTATTGTGGATGTATAAATTCTTCCAAAAATATGATGATGAATTAGATGATGATATGAGAATCAGATTGGAGGATTTGATACAACTTGATGAGTCAAGAAGGGAAGCACATGACATGAATGTCAAACTGCAAATACCATGCAAGGATCTATTTTACAAGAGAACCATTGCTAGAAAGTTTGAAGCTGATGATATGGTTTTAATGTGGAATGCCAGAATGGAGGACAAAGGAAAACATTCCAAATTTGACCCTATCTGGCTAGGCCCATACATAGTTGATAGCAGGTGGGGTTCTGATTCATACATGTTAAAGGACTTGACAGGAAATATTTTGGAATTGCCGGTTCATGGACAGTTCCTGAAGTTCTACTTTCCTTGAAGTATAAAAATCCATGAAAAAGTAAGTCTATTGTTTTTCTTTCTATTTTTTTAGTGGCTTTAGGTTAGGTTTCCTATTTTGTAGGTGGTCTGCTTATCCCATAAATCCTGAATCCTTGTCATGCTTGCAAGAGGAATGCATCCCCAGATGGAGCCACTGTTAGCACTTGCTAAAATGTGCATGGTTCCAAGCTTTTGTTCATGTACCTGCAATTGTTTTTAGGTCTCTGGCCTAAAATAAGTCTTAGTGCAAAGTTTTTCATGCTAAAACCCTAGACCCACAAGACTTATTCTATTTTCACATTACCTTTTCTGAGCCACTTAAGTCTTTTTAAGTCATGTGCGCTTTATCTTCCTTGCCTTTATCTCATAATCTCCCAATCAGAATGAATATGCTCTTTTCATTTGGAGATTACGCGCGCACCGTAGATCTTGTTTTGATCGTGCAGTTGGCTCTGAGTCGCTAGACCAAGTTAAAAGTCAAGTTTTTATTTTGAGATCTAGTGAGGACCATGGATTTAGATTTCATTGTGTGGCTGGCGCGTGATCTTGTGGTGTAACCATGGTAAAGACATGTATTTGGAGATTCAGAGATAAGCTTATCTCTCAATATCGGAATGGAAGTAGAGTTAAGTTAAAGTTCTCAAGATTCAGTGCGAGCCGTTGATGAAGAACATGATCAATGGTTGTCTCCTAATCTTGGAAAGAAATGATCAAGTACAAAAACATTGGGAGATTTAGCACTAATTGTTAATTGAGATCAAGATCTAAGGCTAGCGCATGATCTCGTAATGAAACTCAAGTTAAGAAAAATTTTAGAGACTTGGAGATTTCCTTAGTAGCATAATATCCAGATGGATCCTGAGTTAAGTAAGTAAGGTTTGCTGAGAATAGAGTTGGACCATTGATCAGAGCAAAGATCTAGGGCTTGCGCTTAATTGCTAGAAAAAGTCAAGAAGTCAATGCGCATTCAACGATTTAGAGGTAATGAATTCAGATGCAGACACGTGTTCTAGTTAATGACCAGATGTGTGGTTCTCGTCAAGTCTTAGGATAAACCAAGGGTTACTTATTTTATTTTGCGATTCAGAGATAAAGGTTATCTCTGAATCTCAAGACTTGACTCGAGTTAGTATAAACATTGGGAGATTCAGAGATCTTAGTTATCTCTGAATCTAAAAATAGACATGGGTTAGTGCTGAGTCTTGTGTGAATATTTCCTGACCATTGATGAAGATCAAGATCTATGGTTGGCCCTTAATCTCCAAGTAAACCATGAGTCAAGGTCAATATTCACCAATTGTGAGATTTCTCTTATCTTTAGATATCCGAATCAGACCAAGGTTGGACTTAACTCTTCAATATTGTGAGGTAACTTTTTCCCTGAATCTCTAGATAAAGCCTGGGTTAAGTTTTAATACTCATAGATCTTGTGATATTTTTCCATGTGTTTCAAAGCAGACATAATTGAGTGGTTGGCACTGGATCTCTAGATTATGGTCAAAGTCTTACTTTCATTTTGAGATCTAGTGAGGATCATTGATGCAATGTTGATTGTGTGGTGTGCGTGTGATCTTAGAATATGACTTGAGTTAGTATTTTCATTCAGTGACTTAGAGATCATGTTGTCTCCAAATCTCTAGACAGACTCAGGATCAAATCAAGTCAGGTAAGGTTACATTGCGAGATTCAAAGACATGAAGGAATGAGTTGATTAGAGTTAGAGGCTAGTTAGAAGCTAGTTAGAGGCCAGGTTCAGTTGTGAGATAGATAAGACAGTCTGTGTGAAGGCTCAGAGGAAAATTTTCTCAAGATCTTATGCTAAGGCATTGCGCCTGCATGCCACATGGCAGATTGGCAGGGCCTGATCGGCGATAAGGTAATGAAGATAAAAAAAAAGCAAGTCTTGATGGATCGTGTGATGGGTGTGGTGAATTAAAGAGAAAGTGATCGTCAGATAATGATAGAGACAATGTGCCATGATGACACCTGGCATGGTCTAGGTCAATGCCCGGGTAACTTAAAGGGATCCACGACTATATTTTAAACTTGTGATAAGACTTGATCTCGACCATTCGAGTCTTGTTCTGCGCCACCTGTGGCCGTTGTAATTGAAATTTAAATATTTAAATCTTTGTCTCAGAGGGTTTCATGGCAGTCGATTGATATCTTATCTTAGAGCCATAAATGAATTGATCTAATCTTGTGGATCGATATTGAATAAATGTTGAACAGTGTAGGGATTGCAATATGATATTGCTAGGATACATTTATCACCAGAGTTGACAGTTAGGGTTTTATATCAGATGAATAAATTCATACAATGGTGCTGGTCTCTTCTACATTTATAATTGAGCTGCTCTCTACGTCATGACTTGGAATTTATTGCACCACAGGGTACTGCGCTCACATCCATAGACTAGGGAAATTGATTTCAGATCAGACTTTCATAGATTGAAGAGAAGAGATAAGGTTTCAACTTGATCACAAAATTGAATGTATGACATGATTGGTTGTAAACCCCAACCCTAAATGGTCTGAAGCTTGTTTCATTCTTGTTGCTATCAAGGAATTTTCAAGACCATTTAGTAAGGGCTAGAGAATTGGGAGAAATATTGAAAAGGATTAGGCTTGTATTTGTTTCCAGTCTAGGATATAACAGATGTGTTTCAGAGTGTATTAAGATGGAATAGAAAGTTGTATGATCTTTTGCATATTGTCTTATTGTGTATTTCCTTTTCATATTGTTGCACAAACAAGATTTCAATATACTTAATATAAGTTTTCTCAAATTTTATGTCTCTCCTTTGTGTTATCTGTTGATTTGTAAGTTTTCTGGCTTACTGTATAAGTATTTCTTATGCATATATGTATTCCACAAGTCTTTGATCTTAGATCAAATTAAAATTCTTTGGATATTACATTGATTTCACTGGATTATCTACTTAAGGATCTTGTAGTGTGTAGTCTGAGAGATATTATGTTTATGGCTTTGAATCTATACCAATAGGTGGTTTCAGTTTTAGTATTGTATTTAGGAGTTTACCCAATGGATAAGGCACTGATCCGGAACTAGTATATTCTTTCAAGATATATGTCTGACTGGTTTGGCTATATTCTTTCCCTAAATTTAATCAAAATCATCACAAAATTCTTTACATTTACAGTTGTTTGTTGTTATCCCACCATGGTAGTGAAGAGTCAATGAATGCTTGGTTAGCATTTAGTACTTACTTGCCATTTATTTTTTGTTTAAAACCAGAAGTAGAAGGTGTTGTAAAGAGTAGAGTTTTGTCTGGATTAGGTGCACCTGCCTTGGTTTTGCAGAGCTAGAAGTACATAGGGAAGTCTTGTCCCTATAGTTGGTCCAGTTATCTTATAGATAATTTACACTTGGAGCTAACCACTCCTAATATTAGTCTTAAGATATATTGGTTGCATCTCAAAGCGTAATAGTTTTAAATTCCAACAATCCTCATTTGTGACATACAATAAATTCTCTCTCTCAATTTCTTCATTGGTAATAAAAATCTCTTCTTAAAATAGTCTCTCATTGTCTTCATCCACTTCTTCAAATGTTTCTTGTAAATTAAAATATTGTCCACCAGACATTACATCGATAACTTCCATAAATTTTCATTTCAAATGAGACTCTGTTTGAATGAAATATGACCAACCTGGGCTTCTTACATCATTAATTATAAATGATTGATTAATTTGAAGAGGAGAAACAAATGGCTCATTTGTCTATGATAAAAATTGTCATGTATTTGGCTCATCAATTTGTACTGGAGATGGTTGGATCCACTTACATTTTAATAATATAGGACTGTTTTCACCAAAATCCACTTGAATAATTTCTTGTATTAATCCAACATAAAATTTCTTCTCAAATTCATGAAGAAATTCAGCACTAACAACACAATCACAATTTGTCTTTGCTTTGTCCTTTTCTTCCACTCTTAAATGACTACCATAGGCTCACATTCCACTAAAAAACATAGCCCATATATATGGAGCTTGTGAAAGCTCACTTTCCTCTATTGTTATATCTTGGCCTTCTTCTTTTTCATCACTAATTGTATTACCAATCCATTCTTCAAATTTAAGAAAAGAATCACCTCTAATCAAATCATGACACCTGCGCTTTTGAGATCGATTTTGCAGCCAAGTTTGATTCTCTTCTTCATATTTTCTACATAAAATAATGATGTACAAATCATAAGATTAATAATATAAATGTATGAGTAAATAAATTTACCCGCGCCACTTGTTTAAAGATGTGTTTTGAAGAATAAAGGTATGTATTGAAATTCATATTTGATATGAGAGCTTGAAGTGAAATCCATTGCCTTCTAATACTTCACCTACAACTCTCTCATCTTTGTCATCATCCCATACACATTGATTGAAATTTTTAAAATCCTTCATATATTCTATGCAAAACCCCATGGCCTCTTGCATTGAATATCCCTTAGACATGCTGCCTTTTGGTTTTTCCCTAGTACAGACAATTTTTTTCAAAACCTTCATATATCATTCTATAGGATACATCCATCTCGTTCTTACTAGGCCACAATGCTCAAGTTCATATTCTAAATGTATCAAAAGATGCATAGAAATATTAAAGATTGTTGTTGGAAACTCTCGTTCTAATAGACAAAGGAATTCAACAACCTCCTCTCTCAAACTATCAAAGTTCAAAGGATCTAACACATGTAAATTCATTCTCTTTAATATTAGGCCCAACCTTATAATTTCTATTCTTGGCCCCTTTTCCAAAATTGACATATTTACAACAATAGGTAAAATATTCTCAATTATGACATGATAGTCATGGGTCTTGAGGCCTCTTAAGCTATTAATGTCAGTTTGGATTCTGATGTTGCTACTCACATATCCAGTGGGAAATCGAGTCCGTGACACCAACTGTAAGAATTGTGCACGTTGTTCTCTTGTCCAAACATAAGGAGCACTAGGTTTTCTATTTTTTCGTTGATCATATTTTCAACCCAAAGATTTTGATGAATCTTTATTTCTCGAAAGTCTTCATGAGATGAAATAGTATCAAAAGCACAAAAAAGAGTTTCTATAATAGCATAAGCTATATTTTCTCAGTATGCATAAAGTCAACAGTATGCCTAATAGATATATCCTTAAAGTATGGAAACTTATACAATATGTGCAATCTTTTTACACTGCTTTCATTACATGGATCATATCTATTGCCAACAATCCCATTATTTTCAATAAATGACATTCTTTTTTGTCCATTCTCAACAATATAATATCCTATTTTCAACAAGGGCACTTCACGATTCTCTTCTTGACCATTGAAACACATTTTTTGTCAACGATATAGATGATCCATTTTAAGGAAAGCATGATGTCCACAATAAATACACTTACGCAAACTTCTTGAGTGCCTCACAAAATCCTTAAAGTTGCAAGCCAGACATCCATGGTATCTATGAATAGAGAGACTAGACAATGTGCCATATATCGGAAGATCATGAATCGTAAAAAATAAGGAAGCTCTTAAAGTGAATTTGATTAGATGACCATCCCTTAAAGTTTGAATTGCTTCAATTCCTTTCCACAATTCCATTCGTTCATCATATAATGGCTCCAGATAAGTATCTATTGTCTCTAAAGTCACACTTTTCTTTACTGGTATAATCAATGATAACATTAAGAAAAATGATTTAGTTGCTAACCATGGAGGTAAGTTATAATTTATTAGAAACCCCGGCCAAGTTGACCATTTAGAACTCTGATATGAAAATGGGTTCACCCCATCTAGAGCCAAACCCAATCTTATATTATGAGGATCTTGAGAAAAATTAGGCCATTTATTATGCAATTCCATCCATGTCTTAGAATCTGGAACATGTCGTTGTTTTCCATCAGTGCTCTTATTTTGGGCGTGCCATTGCATAAGCTCACAAATGTCTCTGCTCCTATACATTCAAAGTAATCGTGGGATTAACAGAAAGTGACGAAGAACCTTTCTAGGAACAACAACTGATTTCAACCCTTGTCTATACCTCGCTTCGTGATATTTTGGACATTCACTCTCATTTGAAATATTTTTATGAAATAATACATAACCATTCACATGTGTAGATATTTTCATACCCCAAGCCGAGATTACTGATTTGATTTTTACATTGACTTTATTTTGTTGGCAATGTGGATTTAGTTGGTAACAATGAACTTAATAATGCCAATAACTGATCTACACTCTCATTTGTCCAACCATGAAACACTTGCAAGTTAAGAATTTGAAGGATTGTTGTCAAATGACTTAACTTACAATTAGCATACACGGGCTTTAAAACATCCTCAATTGACTTGGCCCAATCATCATTTATACCCTCATTCAACATTCTATCAACTTCAAACCCTTCGTCAAACAATTTTGTCTCTTCATCTATGTTTGTTGCCTCTTCATCTCTCACAATTTATAATTCTATCATATCTTTATAATAATTATAAGGGCCTATACCACTATGCCCATATCTTATCATGTGTCGATAAATCACATTTCTTTTTTTTCACCTTCCCACCAAGACAATTTTTACATGGACATGGATATTTTTTGATATCCCCCTCATCAGCTACTCTCTCATCATATGCATGATAGTGATATTTAGTCAACCTATGCCGTTGATCCATCTATAATATTGTGCACTCCAATTAATTTAGTTTCTAAATTAAATAAAAAAAACATAAATCTGAAAATAGAGATGCCAAAACATTGTTGGAAGTAGTCACTTTTAGTGGAGACCATAACAGAAAGAAGAGGATATAACAAGTCATTGTTATAAGATCTATCTTACTTTCATTTGAATTTTACCTAGTGAGAATGGAATATTCCTATGTTTCAGGTTTTGAATTACCTCTAAATTTGCTGTAGAGAGCCTCACTGACTTCAAATTTGTTGCATCAAACTTTACATTCCGTGCACGCCTTTTCAAAATTCCCCATGTCCTATCCAAACAAGATTTATCACCCATGCAATTGTTTCAATATCTATCCATGAGAATAAAAAATATCAACAACTATATATGATGAAGGTGTATTAAAAACTTATGAATCAAATTATGGCCATAAAGAGCAAGGATGGCCAGTCAGATTTGGCTTTAAACATTTTAATTAAGAAGAAAGGAATTTATATACTGTCAGTTAGAGTAGTCCTTCACACAACCCTGATTTACTATACTGTCAAACTATGACCATTAAATAGTTACTCTCTGAGACAGTCACAAATCAACCTTGACTAGGTGTCCCTTTTCCTTCTATTCATATAGATGGACTTCTATTCAACGATACACATTGTATTTTGATCTTAGACGATTCAAAATAACCTAAACCCTAGTTGTTATTTGTAAAATCTTTGTTGGTTGGAAATAACCTAAGCCCTGTTGATCTTATATTCTTTCATTACCTTTTTGGTCACTTACGTATCCTTTGGGCACATGTCTTAAAATGTTGTTATGAAGTGGACCCTTTGCGTTTTAATGTTATCATCCTAGCAGGCTTTGTATATTATTTTTCCTAAGTCCTAAAGTCTATAAGTGTTTATTAAATAAAGGCTGGCGGCTAAACATACAAGATCTTCATCTCATCCATCGTGACACTATGACCAAGTGACATTTGTCTTCAAGTCAAGGGACCCACATCTCCTAAAGCCATGCTCGTCATGAACCCCGCTAAGATTCTTTTGAGATCAGATAGTTATCGCGGTGTCACCAAGCTTTAATATTATTTGATCACCCATTGTGACACCATGACTGAATGACACATGTCCTCTTGTGATGTGGCCAAAGTGGGACCAATAAACAATGGAAAGTTGTCAGATCTTGTAAGATCTAAGGGTTGTCATGGCATCATGAAGAAACAAGATCTTCATCTCATCCATCATGACACTGTGACCAAGTGACATCTGTCTTCAAGTCAAGGGGACCACATCTCCTAAAGCCATGCTCGTTATGAACCCTGCTAATATTTTTTTGAGATGGGATGGTTGTTGTGGTGTCGCCAATATTTAATATTCTTTGATCATCCATTGCAACACCGTGACTGAATGACACCCATCCTCCTGCGATTTGGCCAAAGTGGGACCTGTAAACAATGGAAATACATCAGATCTTGTAAGATCTAATGGTTTTTGTGGTGTCTCTAGGGAAATGTGCTTCCTATTTATCTACTACAATGTCGTGACTAAATGACATGTGACACTTGTCATGGCCTATATTTTTGAAGATCTTGATCAGATGGTTGTCATGGTGTCGCTAAAGGAAAAGACATGTGCTTTTTCCTTCATGACATTACGACTAAATGAAATGTGGTGCCTGACCGATGCTCTTATGAGTTTTCTGAGAGCTACACGATCATTAGTAAGATTTCTACATCAATGATTGTGTTTTAATGGTAGCTTTCCTGCCAAAAGTAAGATCTTTGAGCCGTTGAGATGCGATTTTCAAAGTGGAGATTAATTGTAGAATGTGTGGCCATCTAATCAAAAATTGAATGAAATTTTTTGAGATGATTATGCTGTAAAGTCCCATTTCATTTTCTCAGACACCACAACTTGCTAAGGGATTTTGGAGTAGAGCTAGAAAGTCAGTGATTCTGTTTGTTTTAAGAATTTATAGAACGGGTAAGTTCCTAATTAATTTAAATTGTATTTCATAAATTGAGATACCAGAAGGTTTTGGGTTAGAATCTGTGAGGTTCTAGGGTTTTTTCTATTCTTGTTCTCCTGTTGTTTGAGTATATTTTCAAATTTGGAAATGGCACCATGTAGGGAGTTGAGAGGGAAGGTGGAATACCATGAAAGAAATGTATATGATGATTTTATAGAATAGTTGGATAAATCAACAAATAACCCTACTCAGGTTAGGGAATTAACTCCAAAGAACCCTCATTTAAGAATAGGGGAAGGTCTATATGATAAGGGGAACTGGTTCAGGGATGCTAACATTGATGCAACAGTTTAGGACTATTCAGAGTAGGATTTGGGTAGAGGAATGCATATACCCCAGATAGAAACATCTAGAAATTTGATGTGGGAAAGTTGGTAGTCCCAAAAATATTTATGGATGCTGATTTGTTGCTTCAAGTGACAAAGAACTATGACCTAGTGGATAGGGTTGTGAGGGATGTAAATGCAGACCCCTTCTTAAGCGT
This sequence comes from Thuja plicata, assembly GCA_018584345.1. Taxonomy (NCBI): domain Eukaryota; kingdom Viridiplantae; phylum Streptophyta; class Pinopsida; order Cupressales; family Cupressaceae; genus Thuja; species Thuja plicata. Next base: position 1,621,400 of record MU225910.1, read on the forward strand.
TTCTACTGATGAGATTAGAGAGTTATTTCAGTTAAATGACCCTTCTGTTCAGCTTGATGAAATTAATTTTGACACCTTCAACAAGGTATATGAAGCTGAAAGGGATTATTTTGGGGATGAGCCTTTAAGGGAATTCTTTTCAAAAGTTGGAAATCCCATTGTAGTAGGTCCAAATACACCAGAGCCACTTAAGCTAGAGTATTTCAATTTAAGGGAAAAAATTGTGTATTGTGCCTTGAGCCAAATATTTGGGGAAGATGTGGAGACAACAATGCCCATCCATTACATGTTTATGATGGTTCAGATTCTCCATCCTCACCATGCTATCATCTTTGATTTTTCATCTCACTTAGCTGAATTGATCGACAATGGTCTGATTGGTATCTAGAATTCAAAGGTTGACAAACCTTTTGGCTGGTACTCTTTGTTAATGCACATGTTTCTTTACAAACATACACATTATTTTGGAAAGGAAATGAATCTAATGAGGATTAAAGATGAATAAGTAATCCCAGTGCAATTATGGAGCCTAGTATTATCTTGGGATAGGAAGGAGGCAAGTTATGTCATTTGTGATAGATGCTTTGCATCTAAGCTCAGAGCTCTATTGTTTATTGAAAATACTAGAATCCCAAAGGAGTTGCTTTTGTTTTTGAGACCAAAGAAATATGCTAGGGATATCAAGATAGTTCATAATTGGGGAGACATCATTCTATATACAGTCTCAACTATGTTCAGAGTATATGATTTTAGAGACACCCCATACATCCTACCATACTAGGTGCCTCTTAAGATAGGAATTGTAAAGATTCTCAGGCAGATTGGTAGCTTACAGGAAGTTGCATTGACATGAAGGAGCAAAGGTTCTATTTTCCCAAGCATCACTATTGCACATTAATTTTTTATTACCAAGGGTGGTTGGATTCATTTGGGTAAATTCTTGGAACCTTACCATTTAGCTACTGCAGTCTCAAGATGTGCTGATCTCGAGGGATTCATCAAGGACATATTTAGACCAAGAACCAAATGTTTGGCATTGGATCATCAGTTCCAATTTCCTGAAGATATCATTAGGAATGTTTACAATTTGCAAGAACAGGAAATTAGAAAGGAGAAGTGGTTGGTGTTTAAGAAGACCTTAGATTTAGTTCATTGTTTTGAGAGGACTTATGATCCTTTGAAATAATTTGAGCCTATGGAGAAGAAGATAGATTCTTTGATGACACTTTTTGAGGAAATAATGCAGACTGTAAATGAGAAGAGGGATAATTTTTTAAAGTCTGATCCTAAGAAAGTGTTATGCCCTGCATCCCCGTCCCTACACTTTGTGTGCAAAATGTTGGGTCCCCCACCTTTTTTTTGTTTTTTGTTTTGTTTTTGTTTTGCTTTTTGTTCTTCCCTTGTCTTTTTCTGTCTTCTTTTTGTTTTCTTTCTCCGAGGTTTTCTTCCCCACAATTGTGCTTTGTTTTGTTGGTTTCTTGTGCCTCTGGGACCCTGGTCCCGGAGTTGGTTTTCCTTTGTCGGGAGCTGGACTCCGGACTTTGGGATTCTCCGCCACGATGTTCTCTTTCCTTAAGATGATATCTTCATAGGGAATCCCCGGGCCCGAAGTATGGAGGTCTGTCCGTCTGGAGTTTACGGATGTAGAGGTGGCTTGCTTTTTACCATGGGTATAAATATAAGTTACCTGTTATTTTCACATTTATCATAATTTAAACACTTAAGCAATCAGAGAGATTTTAGAGCAATTTGCAGCAAATTAATGATAATCCAGTGCTAAATATTTCCAGCATTTTCGAGTGATTGTGAGTGGTTTGTAGTGGTGGGTTGTGATCGTTTGGCAGTTGTAGCTATTGTAGAGCTTTCACGGAGGCTTCCTTTCCTCTCTTCTTGCATTTTCAGGTTGGTGCCTCCTCTCCCTTCGGCTTTCTTTCTGTCTGGTGTCATTTTCTTTTTGTTGTCTTTGCCTTTTTGTTTTGTTCTTCTTTCGTTTCTTTCTGGTTCTACTGCCCGTTGGTGGGTCAGCTCTACCAAAGGGTTGTCCGCCCTCTGTGCAGGTGTAGTTTAGTCTGTAAATAATGTAGAAAGTTGTTGATATTCTATGTTTTTCCTAGTTTCTTGTAGATATTCATTCTGTGGTGTATATGTAGGTTCAGTGTATATTTGTTGTATATCCCCCCTAGTCTACATGTGTATATCCCTTGGCCCTGGTGTATATCCTATGTGTATCCTACCAGGTAGCTTAGAAAGCTCGCTGTGCTGCCTATGTCACTAGTTTTTGTTTGCAAGCTTGTTCTGAGCAGAATACCACCTGTTTGAAACTCGGCGCTCGGCCAGTTTCAAACAGGCAATTTTCTCTCTCCTTTGTAAAGCCATCCTGACCCTCATTTATGACCCATGCATGCATTTAAATCTGTCCAAGTGGCCTGCACTTTTTGCGCATTCAGATAGTTGGCTCCGGTGTCATCGCCATAACTCCCATTTATTACTCACCCACATGACGCCCACGTGGGTCTGATAGTTTGACTTTTTGTACACATCTTTACCAATGGTTACTTCTCTGGGCTCCAAGTCTCTTGCCATCATCCATCCCATGTCCTTCTTACCAAATGTGATAAAATTCCCAGACCCGGATGGTTAATCAAAATCCAAAGTTCATGATATGTATATGTGTGCTTTCCAAATTTTTTGAAAGAAACTAAATTTTTTAGGGAAAGCAGACACCTCGATGGTAAGATATTCGGACCTTGGAGTATTTATTGATTAATGCATTTTGACAGTCACTTCGCCCTGTAGGTTTTTGGAGTATACTTTCAAACATGTCTAAAGCATCTGCATCCTCACCACTCGAAAGTTTGGAACTTCCATCTATAGCAAGTACCAGGGCGTCAGTAAAATCCAAAATGGAGAAGGCTCTAGAAAAGATACCTTTGAGCCTGAAATACGTTAAGGATAGAGTCATCGTAGGCTCAAAGATTGAGTCCAAGGTCCAGCTTTTTACCGACACTAGCGTCGGAACATGGCCAGAAATGTAGGCCTTGGTCAAAGTTATGTACATTCAACGACAGGCCGGTGATCCTTTGGCCATTCAAATTGGAAAATCTAGGATCCTAAAGGCAGCTTGCTTCCCGTGCTCAGTGCAGTCACCGGAGCTTATTCTCCTGCTTATGGCTCTCTACAACCCATTTGTTTGGGATGCTATGCTCGTACCGCCAGAGCCAACAGGGTACCACACTCCTTTAGTGTCTCTTGACCCTGATACCTTCTAGAGGAGTTTGGGAATCCCTCAATTTTCCAAGCCGATCGTGGTCACCCGGTCTGATGCCTTGGCCCAATTCAAGCAATTGGAGGAGGCAGCCCGCATATATATGAGCAACAATTGGCTCAAAGTCCTAAAGAGGGACCTCAAGAGGATGAAGCTAGATATCCCCAGATCCAAATTCAAAGAGAGCATCCAGATGGGGATAATAGCACTATGCCGAGTCTTCGGGCAATAGCATGCCCAAGAATTTTCTCGGTGGATGTACTATTTCTTGCTTGGTATAAGTATAGCAGGGGAGTTTTTTGACTAGGTGGCCATAATTTTAAATCATTTCGACTCCCAGTTCCTTTAGCTGGCCAAGAAGAAGAAATTTTATATGAATTATTATGTTTTCTGGGCCCTGGCACAATAGAGACCCCACACCAATGGGCTACTTATCGATGGCGTACTCGGGCTCAGCCCAGATCAGAAGGCCCCTTGGGACTACTTCCCATAGATCCAATGGGAGGCCAATTTCCCCAATTTTTGCAGAGTAAACAACGTGTTCATTTACTACCACCTTCTCACACCCACTCGGGATGTAGGATATCACCTCTCCACAGAGGCGATGAATTTGGTCGAGAGTTACAGACACTATTATATACAATACCAGCATCATACTTATATAAGGGTGACCAGCTTCTCCAGGAAACCCTACTTGTTACCCAAGCACTACGGGGACAAGATAGTCCTCCTGGAATTTTGCAGGCATATAATGGAGCTGCATGCCTTCTATGCCCTAAAGAAGGTAACTAATATTCCATTCCCCGTCACTTATGGGAATCATTCATGCAGTCTAGCCGCTACCAAAGAAGTAGATAATGAGCTAAAAAGCTATAACTTGGCAGAATTCTACTTGGCACGGAAGCATTTCGATTCACACGACAAGATTGCGGCGGCACTTCCCCAGGAATTAGAGCCCCATCAATACCATATGGAGGAATTTTTGGAAGGTTTCCAAGATGACATGGAGCTCTGGAGCTGGCACTATGTCAGGATGACCGCGGGCATGATGGAAAGATTGAAGCTCTGGAGATTCCCGAAGGACTTCTCAGACGCTGACTCCATGATAGATCCCCAGTATAAAGCAAAGGGGATCAATACATTGGCTCTCCCACCAGTAAATTGGGATGCCCAAGAAGGGTCCACCATTGAGGACTTCACCCGTGAGGTGGTCGAGCGCAGCCATGCTTACTTCAAGAAGGTGTGCCCCGGGAGTGTCCGCAGAGCAGCCTAGCTTGTACCAAAAGAAACCCCGATGGCCATGACTTCTTCACAGAGAGTGGATAAAGGAAAAGGGATAGATACAACTCCTCCTATGTAAGAAGTCCCTATTAAAGAAAAAATAAGGCAATTGGTAGCAGCCTCCCAGCAAATGATGGAGAACCTAATCACACGGCTGGCTACCCCGGTGCTCATGGTCGGACCTGTTCATCCTCCATCCTCCCCTTCACTAGCAGCCTTAATGGTTAAGGAAAAAAGGGTGGATCCGGTGGAGCAAGAAACAGTAAGGGATGTGGGCCCACCCTTGATTACCCAGAGAAGGAGGCTTGACCCTAAGCCTAAGAAGGAGCCAGAGCTGGGGATGCCCCAGGCTCCACAAGTTGAAATCCTCTCTTCCGAATCCCTGGAGCTGGAGAAGGAAGCAGAACCCACCGACGTCCCAGCCATCCCTCCTCTGCAGGATGAGTTTGATGATGTTTTTGTGACCGATGAGTTCAGTAACTTACAGGGGGACATTGGGTAGGGGGAAGAAGTCCCAGCAGAAGAAGCTGAGGAACAGAGAACTGCGCAAGGGTAGGAAGAGCCAATGGAAGAAGAAAAGGAAATAGAGTGGGAAATCACCTCTGAAGTACCGTAGATGCAAGATATGAGGGTGGACCAGCAAAAGTAGAGTGAACAAGTGACATTTGCTGAGGGAACCAGACCTACGGGAGTAACTGTAACCTCAGCCGCCACGTTCCAAGTGCCACTCCTTGGAGCAACCTTTGGGTAGGTAATAACCATGACACAAATGCTGAATCTTGGCCCGGTACCTCCCCTACTTCCAAAAGATGTATCAGAAGAAGAAGAAATCCCAACGACTGAGGCCAAAGAACAAGAACGAGAGGAGGAAACCCCCGGGATGGCTGATGAAGGCCTTGGAAAAGCTAGAGATACAAGGGACAAGGCATAAGAGATAAACGCCGCTGGGGGAAATGTTCCTGATGAAGCCCAGGATAAAGAAAAAGGGGCGGGTGAGACCCACACCACTGAGGAGGAACATCAATAAGGCACCAGGGAAGAACCAAAAGAACAGACTTTGGTGAACAAGCCACCCCTACCACCTCAGTGGTTAGTGGAGAGCAAGAAGAGAAAGGCCCTATCCACCCCAAGAGCTCACCTCTCTCTAGCTAAGATGATGGCCCAGGTCTAGGAACCACCAATGGCCAAGAAAGCCCAGACGGTTCATACTCTTCGAACTAGGCCAGGAGGAGAAACAGTTGCCGTGGTTGCAACACCTCCCCCAGACATCGATGTGGTGATGATAGAGGCCAGAGATTGTGATATCACAGAGATATTGTTGGGAAAGAGACATAAACAGGGAAAAGTAATCCTGTTAAAAGAAGCGGCCAGGGCGGTGGAGGCCAGATATGAAAAAGAGGCCCAAAGGCTCAAAGCAAAAAAATAAAAGATAGTGAGCCTCATGGGGTTGCTTACTGAGATGGCCTGACCCATTAGTGCCATTTCTTTGGAGGCCTCCACGTCTGATGTGCCGCAACCACATAGTGACATTGACTCCCTACGAGCAATGAAGAAGAAGGCCCAAGTGGTCGATGAGTGGGTCGCTCTACAAATAGGAAACACCCGACATTTCCTAATGTCCACCCTCCCAGATTTATATGCAGCATGACACATTCTACATCAGGAAGAGACTATTCTTAATATATGGGAGGGTGACATGGAAAAATATGAGGCTTGGAAGGTGGAGCTGGAGGAGCTCCTCAACCTTGGGGAAGAGATGGTCTCCGAATCTGGGATTCTGGGAGAAGAATCATTTGACTTTGTGAGGACCCAACACTCCAGACTTGACCTCACATTGGAGGTACTCAAGAAACTGGTAGGGGCTCTACATGATAAAGTCAACACAGTATAATATTCTTCAAATATGTATAAGGTATTTGTCGCAAAGGTCTCTGGAGCTGACCCATTTAGCACTGACACATGTACTCCGGAGGAGTACGTTCTCAGAAAATTTGATGAATTGATGGAATCCAAATACCAATGCCCGAAGGGACTAGACAAGACTCAAATGATAGGGCTAACTCGCATGATCCTTAGTGGTCATGATGCAGAAAAAATGGTCGATGAGTTCAAAGATAATGTTCCAGAGCTGGGAGAACAAATTGAGGCAGCTAAGTACCGGCGGTCCTGCCTTACAGAAATTGATGAGGATGGAATCTCTCGCCTTCTCCAAACATTCAATGACAACAAGCAACAATAAAGTTTCTCCAGAGTCTGGAGAAAACCCAAGCATTTTGTATTCTTTATTCTTTCAGAACGTAAGTTCCCAGATCCCAAATTTTGTATTCTTTTGAGTGATTCGTGTCCCGGTCCCCGAGGCCAACCGGTCACTTTCAAAAGTGGTTAATAAAGGTTGTTAGAAGGTAGTTGGCTACATCAAGGAACATCAGATCAATAGTTGGTTTTCTAACAGATGGTTTTCTTGAGGCACCACTTCAGAGGTACACCTGGCACATTGGAGACAGGGCGCCGCATTTCCCATTTATGAGGCATGTAGTCTCGATCCCCCGAGATCTAATTTCTTCCTTCTCTTTCCTGGCTCTCTTCTCGAGGCTGATTCTTCTTCTCTACCTTCTTGTCTTATTCTTCTGACATGTCAGGCCTATTTCATCTCAAGGTCTTTTGTAGGGCAACATAGGTAGTACCGGCCCCCAGATATTGTATTCTATTGTAACATGATGTAAAATAGGGTTAGGGTTAGGGTTAGATGAAGATGTGTATAAATAGTAAGTTCGGCCCATTTCCAAGGGTGGGCAAAATTGATGATTTTTCTGTCCACAGTAATAGAAAAACTATTTTTCATTTCAATTACAGAGCTCAATGCTCCACTACTTCACTTTCCAATAGTTAGATGCTCCCTTGGAGCCACGATTGTATCACGCACCAGTGCTTGCTGGAAGAAATATTAATTAAGAAGGGAGAGTTCTTTGCAATGATGTTGTTGGCATTCAAACTTATGAGTTAATGGTATTTTATGTTTCATGTTCCTTATGTCTTCTGCTCTGATATTTCAAGTAGCTTAACGACCTCTTTTCCCTTTCTACTGATAAAATATGAACTGATGGTTGTGTATTTCTTTGGTATTTAGTGTAGTATATCAGAGCATTATTGATGTTTTGAATGTTTAAACATAACTATAGATAGATGAAGTACTTCTAACCCTGCATGATCTTTTATTTTATTTTATTTGCTAAGTGTAGAATGCTTGGAGAAACCTCACCTTCCTAAATCTCCAGAGAGAATGAGTTGAAGAAACTAGCTGTCCCCCTCGAAGACAGTCACTTCTCCCAACTAAGACCTACACTGTCGTGACCTAACACCAAGGTTATTGGAGGCCTGGGGAATCTAACTTCCCTGGATAGCCTTTGCAGGCAGAGTTGGCTGATACCCCCGGTACCCGGTGACAACTTATGAGTATTGGCAGACCCGGTCAGCAAAACCCTGTTAATAGAAAGCCAAGGCTGTATTGAGTAGACCTACTTTTTCCAAAATGGTTCCACCAGGTGATTATTTATCTCACCAAAATGAAGGGTACAATGTCATTTTTCCCAAAGGGGTCATATATCAAAAGAGTTAGAAGAATTAGGAAGAAGCTTCTACATCCAAAGGAAAAATTCCAATGGTTATGTTAGAGATTTTCCTTACAAAACCTCTATTAAGCATCAATTCTTGACTTTATGATTCCCAAGACTTGATTCAAACAAGGAAAAGTATAATTGATGAGGATTTGATCCTCCTTCTTCTTTGAGCTCCATAGGCTCAGGTGGGTGTACCTTCCTTAATTTACCAATTCTCAATAAATCACACAGTGGATTAGTCTCTCACAATGATTTGATCTTGCCTTTTACTACAACTGTTGATAACAAACTCTATAGGTGCTAACAACCAATCTTATGGAGAACTTTACAAGCCAGACCATGAACTTGACAAGAGCAAATATTAGTGAAATAAAGATTTTCATCCTTCTTCTCTAAGAGTTCCAAACTCAGGTAGGCTAATGTAATGATTCAATTCTTTAATAAATCAACAATAGTCTCTATATTCTTCAATACAGATCATAGACATATATGTTCTTAAAGAGAAAATAAAAATATTATTTAGATTTTAATGTTTGATGATGGTAACTCTATTCAAATCCAGACCAGTTCCTAATCCAGGGCAAAGATTAAAATGAATATACATTCACATAAACCTTTTAATGAAAACACACTTAGAACCTTGATGAAATGCCTTACAAGTCGTATTCTCATTCCCATATCTATGTATCAAATTATTATGCAAATATTTAACCCTCTGAAACTACCCGTAAGAATTACTCTTCCCTTGAAAGAGACTTAAAAACAATCCCACAGTTACCTTGTAACCAGTGTATTTAAAATGCCTTACAGATTTAATACACAAGAACTCAAATGCAAACACATGAAGATATCACAAATATAAAACAAGTGTTGGAAATACAATATGGGAAAGCAAGATGCTGAGAGGGGGGGGGGCTGAATCAGATCTTCAACTTTTATCTCTTAAAACAAACTGATCCACAATCATACATAAATGTAATTGATCTATCATCTAGTAGCATTCATGATAGTAAATAAATAACACAAGACATAGAATTTTGGTAACCTAGAAACCCAATAAGGTAAAATTGGGGTGGGGATGACACCCACAAAATCTTCACTACTACACCAATAAAGTGTGCCTATTAGGGCTACAAGATTTGATCACAATATGTAATATACTTGGTTAAAGGTCTGCCCAGTTAAGAGCTACAGATCATTACAATCTACCTTGTAAAAGGATTTAAACTTACAACCAAGTAAGCACTCGGCTAAGAGATTTAGAAAGGTTTGTTAGAACCACTTTGTTAAGAGATTTCACCAGATACACTTGTTAGAATGTTTCAAGATCTGATCCTTTGATATGCACTCTGATACTGATAATGAATCTCCTCTTTTCAATAACTTCTCTGATCTAATAATCTGATATATCTTTACTCTGCTGCTTACTGCACTTTCAATCTGCTAGATCTATGCTTCCTCTATCAAAACAACCCTTCACACATCTCTCATGTATGCATACACCTTCTCTCAGTACTCTCTCATTAGGGTAAGAAGCAATCTTAATATACTTTACATATCTGGCAATTAGATCTAGATCAATGATTAGGATCAAATGCTTATGTCGCTTAGGCAATCCAATTTTCTGATTGGCTCCATGCCATGTAGTGGGATTAAATAAATAAATGCATAATTATCCAGTTGAAAATATTAAATGCTTAGATAAGTCAGCCCAAAATAGTTTACCTCAAAATTGGTGTCAATTCTGACATACATAACAAAACTGTCTTGCTTGGCACAAAAAGGCTCTGTCGCTCGACATGAACGGGACTTGGTAACCATGTGACTCTTCAACTATTATCTACTCAAAAATGACTATGCCAGATAGCTCGGCCACAGTGATGACCGGATAATACTGCCTAGATAAATGACTAAGTGTAGGAAACTAATGATCAACAAAACTTAGAGATCAACAATAGGAACTTACACTATATTTTATTAAAACATCTCTGTTCAGTACATCCAGAATGACAAAAATCTTTAAAACTAGACAAAAATTTAGAAAACTGCTTCGCAATTGTAAATTCACCACCACTTTACAATACATTTCACTTGATATTTATATTGTCCATTAACCACCTTGGAATCTTGAGAGAAAACACATGCAATAAGATTTAGAGGGCTCAGAAAAGGCAAAACACTAGAAGAAAAAAACTAATGAAGGGTGCTCTCCTTATTAACACAAACACACATCAAAGTCGAAAATAACAAGATTTGCAAAGACATGAATGAGTTTTCTATTATCTACCATGAAATGAAATTACAATATTCTGAAATATAACATGCACCTTCAGAAATAAAACATGCACAACCACATGGGCATCTTATTACAATAATCTGCAAGCCAGAGCCACCCATTGCATAACCCATAACTGCCCTAGACAACCCTACGAGCCTTCAATATATAGCCAATTTTAACCACCCAAGAAGACTCTAGAAATCAAACCCTAAACTTTGAGTCTGACCAACCCTAAGATATTATTATTCATTTTTATTACATTAGAGTAGGCCCAAACAACTTTGGAACCCAAAAATAAATTTTGAAGAAACTTTAACATTTTAAAGTTCAGGTAGCGCAACTTCCAGAGACCATAACTCATCAACCGTTGACCCAGTGGGCCACCGTAACCCCATTTTGGAAATGCCACAAAGTTATCTACAATTCTTGAATAGGACTTGCCTAATCAACCAATGTTTCAACCCCTTTTGGAGCCTCTAAATCCTTCAAAACTGAGTTCAAAGTTTCTGTACCCTGTTGCCAATACCGAAAATATTCAATATCTACAAAACTAGATTTGATCTGGCAATGAAACTTTACTAGCAGGATGATAGAAATCAAAGTGAACATCCAGGGAAGAAAATAGAAAATTCTAAGCTCAAAAGGAAAACTTACTAAAAATAGTAACTTTCTAGAAATAGTAACTCTGCACAAAATAACCCTTATTGAAAAGAAACCTGAAAATATTTTTGGGTGATGCAAGATTGCTCTTAAACCCAGGATGCTCCTGCATCAGACACCCAAGGTAATTTGAGAAGTGAACCTCTCACATCATAGGTGGGCAAAGGAAAACCAAGATGGTTAACCTCCTCCCTTGATATCCATGATGAATCTTCTGTAGGTCATCCTTTCCATTTGGCCAAATATTCTTCATATATCATGTTCCTTGTGCTTCTGCCAACATGACTGTCCAAAATATCTTCAATCTCCTTTGTAGCTGAAGTAGTTACTGGAATATTCCACTATGCTTTGATGATATGATCCTCAACACCTCCCTCATGATATTCTATCAAATCTGAAATGTTAAATACTAGTGAAATATTGAGTTCACTCGGCAAGTCTACTTCATAAGCATTTCCTGAATCATGCTTCTTCAGTATTTTGCATGGTCCAAACTTCTTCATCTTCAACTTATTATATGTTCCTGCTGGAAATATCTCCTTTCACAAATGAACCATGACTTCATCTCCCACCTAAAATTCCTTATATCTTCTTTTCTTGTCTACAACTGGAAATATGTCCTTTCACAAATGAACCATGACTTCATCTCCCACCTAAAATTCCTTATATCTTCTTTTCTTGTCTGCATTAGCCTTGTACTGTGTATTCATTTTATTAATATGCTACCGCACCTCCTTGTACAAATTATTCAAGTGTTATGCAAAGTCTTCAGCTTCAACGCTACTAGTGTCTCCTTTGTCCAACTTTCTTAATTCTAATGCATTTCTGGGGCTACTTCCATACACTATCTAGAATGGTGATTTAGTAGTGCTCCATAAAATTTCTGTCTGTCCATCAGCGTGTGGATGGTGTGCTAAATTAAACTTCAAATCTATCTTCAACTTTTTCCACAAGGTTATACAAAAGTAACCAACAAAATTGGTGTCTTGATCTGAAACTGTGCTCTTTGGTAAGCCATGTAGTCTTACCACCTCCCTGAAAAACAATTCTGCTACATGAACAACATCATTAGTCTTCTTGCAAGGAATGAAATGTGCTATTTTTGAAAACTTATCCACCACTACAAAGATTGAATCATGCCCTCTCTGAGTTCTTGGTAGGCCAAGAACAAAGTCCATACTAATATCCTCCCATGACTTCTCTGGTATGGGTAATGGCTGATATAACCCTGTATTATGCTTCACTCCTTTTTCCATCTGACATACTTTGCAACCTTGTACAAATTTCTTAACATCTTGCTGCAACTGTGGCCAATAATAATTCTCACTAACCAGAGAAATGGTTTTATCTCACCCAAAATGTCCAACCAATCCTCCACTTCACTTTTCTTTAATTAAATTCTCCCTCATGGAGCTATTTAGAATGCACAAATGACTACCTATGAACAACATATCATCCTAGATTATGAAATCCAACCATTTGGTTCTACCCAGAGTAACAGGTTCTCTACAAGCTTTCCAAGCTTCACCAAAATCTGGATCTTCAGGATACAAACTCTTGAGTTCCTTGAACCCAACAACCTCAATCTTCATCTCTGTCAACAAAAATAGTCTTCTGCTAAGGGCATTTGCAACCCTATTAGACTTTCCACTCCTATTCTTCAAAACAAAAGTATAACTCTACAAAAACTCAACCCATTTCAAATGCCTTTGATTCAACTTTCCTTGACTATTCAAATACTACAAAGCTTGATGACAAGTAAATTAAAAAAATGCTTTTGGAAAAAGATAATGTCTCCACTTCCCCAATGCCTGAACTATAGCATAGAACTCCTGATCATAAACAAAATATTTTCTATTGGAATCATTCAACTTCTCACTAAAATAAGCAATGGGTTTACCTTCCTGACTCAAAACTACTCCAATGGCATTACCACTAGCATCGAAGTCTACTTGATACACCTTGATAAAACTTGGAAGTGCTAAAACAGGTTGTTCTGTAACTTTTATTTTCAACAATTCAAAACTCTTATCTGACCCTACAGTCCACTTAAACTCTTTCCTATCCCCTCTCATTGTTTCAGTCAAGGGTCCATAGATACTACTGAAACCTCGAATAAAATTTCTATAAAAGCTAGCTAAACCATGAAAAGATCTTACTTAATTATAACTCCTTGGGGTAGGCAATTCAAGGATAGCCCGCACCTTCTCTGGGTCCATTTTTAGACCTTGTGCCGAGACTACAAATCCAAGATACAATAACTCCTACTTCACAAAACCACACTTCTTCAGATTAATCAAGAACTTGTCTTCCCTTAACCTCTCAAACACCTTACGAATATGCATCATATGTTCTTCCAATGTCTTACTGAAAATCAAAATATCATCTAGGTAAACAATAACAAACTTACCCAGAAATTCTTTCAGTACTTCATTCATGAGCCGCATGAATGTGCTCGGTGTATTGGCTAGCCCAAAAATAATGACTAACCACTCATACAAGCCCTCCTTTATTTGGTAGGTGTCTTCCATTCATCTCCTTGTCTAATCCTGATTTGGTGATATCCACTCTTTAGATCTATCTTTGTGAAATACTCATCTCCACTCAAACAATCCATAATATCATCCATTCTTGGCAAGGGATATTTGTACTTGATAGTGATCTTATTAATAACTCAAGAATCTGCACACATCCTCCATTCTCCATTTTTCTTTGGTGCTAATACCACTAGTACAACACATGGACTCAAGATCTCTCAGATCAATCCCTTATGCTACAACTCATGCACTTGTCTGCTCAATTCTTCACTCTCTGCTAAAGTCATCCTATAGGCTGCCTTGTTTGGAAAACTAGCTCTTGGGATCAAGTCCATCTGATGACTGATCTTCCTAACTGGCAGTAATCAATCAGGTACATTATCATAAACAATATGCTAAAACTCCTCCAACAAGTCTACAACTTCTACAGGTACATCTTCTACTTCTTCTTTACCCACTTTTGGAATTAGGTTAAACCACATATGCTCATACCTCATACCTTCTAAGAACTTTCTTCCAACAACTAAATATATTCTAGCATTACTACATACCTTTTCTCCTATTTCCTTCAATAGCTTCAGCTTGTGTCGAACTCCATCCTTTGTTAAAAAATAAGTATTAGCATGAAAATCATGTATGACATGCGTGTCAAATAGCCAATGCCTTCCCAAAAACAAATAACATGCATCCATGGGGATGATATTGGAAATTACCTCATCTCGTTAACTTCCAATCTTGAACTTTACTAAGCACTGCTTATTGAATAGAACCTTGTTGTCATCCTGTACTGAGGAAATTTTATATGGACGTTGGTGCTTCTCAGTTTTTAGTTTCAACTTTTTGACCATTTCTTCTGATACCTAGCTATCAGTGCTTCCATCATCAATAATCACATCAAAATACTTATCCTCGCACTTCCATCTAGTACAAAATAGGCTCCTCCTCTGATCTGAGCTCTTCTCATCATTTATCAAGATCCTCCTGACAACTATGGTTTCTCCTCCCTTAGCATCATCTGAGTGTTCTGAATGAGATTCTTCATTTGCATGTGCAACTCATGCATGGCTTTCATTCCTCCTATCCTTCCTTCCTTGACGTTGTGGGAATTCATAGGCTCGGTGTCCTTCTTCTCCACAATGAAAACATGTCTAAAAAAAACTCCTCTTCCCGGTCCTTGCCCTCTTCTTCTTCCTCTCTAATCCCTATTATTTTGATCATGGGAATGATTGTAATTATTTCCCCCTAGATTCTGACTTCTACTTGACTCATCATTCTTTTTTTGATCTTCATTTCAACCTCCATAAGACCGTTTGCTGGATCTTCCACCACGACCTCTTCCACCTTGCTTGCTTTCAAAATTTTTTTCACCTTCTCTTCCACCCTTAGGGAAAAATCATATGCCTCTTCAATACTGGTCATTCTAACTAGACTCAACTCATCCTAAATACTTGTCCGTAATCCATAAAGATAACAAGCAACATTTTCCTTCTCTGGTTCTGCATGAACTCTTCTAATGAGGACCCGATAGATTTCTTCTGTATACTCCTACAAAAATTTTCCCGCTTGTTTAATCCCTTGCATTTTCCTCAGTAGATCAAGCTCATTTTAGACAAGAATGAACTATCTCTTTAACTTCTCCACCATTTGGTCCCATCTTGTGATTTTCTCCTTTCCTCTTCTATTCCTCTCCAACTGAATCTCCTACCACCAAATTTTTCATGGCCCTTCAGTTTGGCCTTCACAAATTTGACTCAATCTGGAACTTCGACATCTTCATATTAAAAATATTCTTCTAGATTATTGATCCAGTCGATCAACTCCTTTGGGTTAAGATTTCCCCTAAACACGGGAGCTTCAATCTTGGGTCTCTTTCCAATCTTGGAAATGGCCCTCAAAAGCCTATCATCTTCAAGATTTCTAGGTGCTTCTAGTGCTTCCTGTTCACCTTGTCCTTCTTCTTTGGATTCCTCATCACTTTCATCTCTAACCAAAATATTCATTCCTCTATGCAGCTCTTGTTGCAATGCTTGCATTTGTCTCTAGTGAATCTAAAACCCTCTTTTGTCACACCTGCGACTCTCCCGCCACAGTTTCTTTGTGGAGGCATTTTGTCTCTTATCATGCGAACCCACAACCACAGTCCTGGTGCAAACTACCTCACAGTTAGAGATCTATCTACACACTCAGGAAATCCTACTCTGATACCACTTGATGAAGGGTGCTCCCCTTATTAACACAAACACACAATAAAATCGAGAATAACAAGATTTATGAAGACAGGAATGAGCTTTCTATTATCCACTATGAAATGAAATTACAATTTTCTAAAATATAACACACACCTTTAGAAATGAAACATGCACAGCCACATGGGAATTTTATTACAATAATTTGCAAGCCAGAGCCACAAGCTGCACAACCTAGAACTACCCTACACAACCCTACGAGCCTTCAATATAGATCCAATTTTAACTACCCAAGAAAACTCTAGAAATCAAACCCTAAAGTTTGAGGCCAAACAACCCTAAGAATATATTATTATTCATTTTTATTACATTAGAATAGGCCCAAAAAACTTCAGAACCCAAAAATAAATTTTGAAGAAACTTTAACATTTTCAAGTTTAGTTTGCGCAACTTCCAGAGACCATAACTCATCAACCGTTGACCCGGTGGGCTACTGTAACCCAATTTTGGAAATTCCAAAAATTTCTCTACAACACCTAAATAGTGCTTTCCCAGTTAGCCAAGGTTTCAACCCCTTTTAGAGCCTCTAAAGCCTTTAAAACTGAGTTCAAAGTTTCTGTACCGTGCTGCCAATACCAAAAATATCTAATATTTTCTAAGAGAGATTTGATCTGGAAATGAAACTTTATTGGCAGGTTGATATAATTAAAGTGAACCTCTAGGGAAGAAAATAGAACATTCTAAGCTCAAACCTAAAACTTACTAAAAATAGTAACTTTCTAGAAATAGTAACTCTGCACAAAATAGCCCTTATTGAAAAGAAACCAGAAAATATTTTTGGGTGATGCAAGATTTCTCTTACACCTAGGATGCTCCTACATCAGACACCCAAAGTAATTTGAGAAGTGACCCTATCATGTCTCAGTTGGGAAAAGGAAAACCAAGACAGTTAACCTCCTCCCTTGATATCCATGATGAATCTTCTATAGGTCATCCTTTCCAATTGACCAAATATTCTTCATATGTCATGTTCCTTGTGCTTCTGCCAACACGACTATCCAAAATGTCTTCAATCTCCTCTTAAGCTGAATTAGTTTCTGGAATATTCCACTGTTCTTCTGTGATATGATCCTCAACACCTCCCTCATGATATTCTATCAAATTTGAAATGTTAAATACTGGTGAAATATTGAGTTCACTAGGCAACTCTACTTCATAAGCATTTCCTGAATCATGCTTCCTGGTCACCTTGTAATTCTTCTTTGGATTCCTCATCACTTTCATCTCTAACCACAATATTCATTCCTCTACGCAGTTCCTCTTGCAATGCTTGCACTTGTCTCTAGATGAATCTAAAACCCTCTTCTGTCACACCTGCAACTCTTCCACCACGGTTTCTTTGTGGAGGCATTTTGGCACTTATCACACGAACACACAGCCACATTCCTAGTGTAAACTTCCTCACAGTCGACAATTTTTCTACACACTCAAGAACTCCTTCTCTGATACCACTTGATGAAGGGTGCTTCCCTTATTAAGACAAACACACAAAAAAATTGAGAATAACAAGATTTGCAAAGACAGGAATGAGCTTTATGTTATCCAGCATGAAATGAAATTACAATATTCTGTAATATAACATGCGCTTTCAAAAATTCAACATGTACAACCACATGGGTATTTTATTACAATAATATGCAATCCAGAACCACTAGCTGCATAACCTAGAACTGCCATAGATGACCCTATGGGTCTTCAATATATAACCAATTTTAACCACCCAAGAAGACTCTAGAAATCAGACCCTAAATTTTAAGGCCAAACAACCCTAAGCTATTATTATTCATTTTTATTACATTAGCATAGGAACAACAAACTTTGAAACCCAAAAATAAAATTTGAAGAAACTTTAACATTTTCAAGTCCAGGTAGCCCAACGTCTGGAGACCATAACTCATCAACCGTTGACCCAGTGGGCCGCCATAACCCCATTTTAGAAATACCATGAAGTGCTCTACAACATTTGAATAGGGATTGCCTAGTTAGTCAAGGTTTAAATCCCTTTCAAAGCTTCTAAAGCCTTCAAAACTGAGTTCAAAGTTTCTATACCCTACTGCCAATACCGAAAATATCCAATATCTACAAAACTAGATTTGATCTAGCAATGAAACTTTACTGGAAGGATGATACAATCAAAGTGAACCTCTAGGGAAGAAAATATAACATTCTAAGCTCAAACAAAAAACTTAATAAAAATAGTAAATTTTGAGAAATAGTAACTCTGCACAAAATAACCCTTATTGAAAAGAAACCAGAAAATATTTTTGGGTGATGCAAGATTGCTCTTACATCCAGATGCTCCTGCATCAGACACCTAGGGTAATTTGAGAAGTGACCCTATCACGTATCAGGTGGGAAAAGGAAAACCAAGATGGTTAACCTCCTCCCTTGATATCCATGATAAATCTTCTATAGGTCATCCTTTCCATTTGACCAAATATTCTTCATGTCCTGTTCCTTGTGCTTCTGCCAACATGACTGTCCAAAATGTCTTCAATCTCCTCTATAGCTAAATTAGTTGCTAGATATTGCATTGCACTTCTGTGATCTGATCCTCAACATCTCCCTCATGATATTTTGTCAAATCTGAAATGTTAAATACTGGTGAAATATTGACTTCAGTGGGAAACTCTACTTCCTAAGCATTTTGTGAATCATGCTTCTTCAGTATTCTGCATGGTCCAAAAATCTTCATCTTTAACTTATTATATGTTTCTACTGGAAATATCTCTTTTTGCAAATGAACCATGACTTCATCTCCCACCTAAAATTCCTTATGTTTTCTTTTCTTGTCCACCTTAGCCTTGTACTGTGTATTCATTTTATTATTATGTTGCCGCACCTCCTCGTGCAAATTCCTCAAGTGTTTTGCAAAGTCTTCAGATTCAACGCTACTTGTCTCTCCTTTGTCCAACTTTCTTAATTCAAATGCATTTCTGGGACTACTTCCATACACTATATGGAATGGTGATTTACCAGTGCTCCTATTGATAGAATTATTATATGCAAATTTTTCCTATGGTAAAAGAAAATCCCATCCCTTTGGTTTATCTCCAACCAAGCATCTCAACAATTTTCCCAAACTCCTATTCACAACTTTTGTCTATCCATCAACCCGTGGATGGTGTGCTAAACTGAACTTGAAATCTGTCTTCAACTTTTTCCACAAGGTTCTCCAAAAGTAACCAAGAAAACTTGGTGTCTCAATCTAAAATTGTGCTCTTTGGTAAGCTATGTAGTATTACCACCTCCCTAAAAAACAATTATGCTACATGAACAAAATCATTAGTCTTCTTTCAAGGAATGAAATGTGCCATATTTGAAAACCTATCCACCACTACAAAGATGGAATCATGCCCTCTCTGAGTTCTTGGTAGGCCAAGAACAAATTCCATACTAATATCCTCCCATGGCTTCTCTAGTACAGGTAATGGATGATATAACCCTGTATTTTGCTTCACTCATTTTTCCATCTGACATACTTTGCAACCTTGTACAAATTTCTTAACATGTTTCTACAACTATGGCCAATAATAATTCTCACTAACCAGATAGATGGTTGTATCTTTCCCAAAATGTCTAGCCAATCCTCCACTATGCTTTTGTTTAATTAAATTGTCCCTCATGGAGAATTTTGGAATGCAAAACTGACTACCTATGAACAACATATCATCCTGGATTATGAAATCCAACCATTTAGTTCTATTCAAAGTAACAGGTTCTCTACAAGATTTCCAAGATTCGCCAAAATCTAGATCTTCAGGATAAAAATTCTTGAGTTACTTTAATCCAACAACCTCAATCTGCATCTCTGTCAACAAAATCAGTCTTCTGCTACGGGAATCTATAATCCTATTAGAATTACCACTCCTATGCTTCAAAACAAAAGTATAACTCTATAAAAACTCAACCCATTTCAAATTCCTTTGATTCAAGTTTCCTTGACTATTCAAATACTGCAAAGCTTGATGATTAGTAAATGAAATAGACTCTTTTGGAAAAAGATAATGTCTCCACTTCCTCAATGAATGAATTATAGCATATAACTCCTAATCATAAACAAAATATTTTATCTTGGTATCATTCAACTTCTCACTAAAATAAGCAATGGGTTTACCTTCTTGATTCAAACATGCTCCAATGGCATTACCACTAGCATCATAGTCTACTTGAAACACCTTGTTAAAATCTGGAAGTGCTAAAACAAGTTGTTCTGTAACTTTTCTTTTCAATAATTCAAAACTCTTATCTGAACCTATAGTCCACTTAAACTCTTTCTTATCCCCTCTCATTGTTTCAGTCATGGGTCCACAAATACTACTAAAACCATGAATAATTTTTTTGTAAAAGCTATCCAAACCATGAAAAGATCTTACCTTAGTAGATCTCCTTGGGGTAGGCCATTCAAGGATAGCCTGCACCTTCTTTGGGTCCATTTTTAGACCATCTGCTGAGACTACAAATCCCAGATACACTAACTCCTTCAAAAAACCATACTTCTTTAGATTAATCAGAAAATTATCTTCCCTTAACCTCTCAAACACCTTACGAATATGCATCATATGTTCTTCCAATGTCCTACTGAAAATCAAAATATCATCCTGGTAAACAATAAAAAAACTTACCCAGAAATTTTTTTAGTACTTCATTCATGAGCCGCATGACTGTGCTCAATGCATTGGTTAGCCCAAAAGGCATGACTAACCACTCATACAAGCCCTCCTTTTTCTTGAAGGATTTCTTCCATTCATCTCCTTCTCTAATCCTGATTTTGTGATATCCACTCTTTAGATCTATCTTTGTGAAATACTCAAATCCACTCAAACAATCCATAATATCATCCATTCTTGGCAAGAAAAAATATG
Source organism: Thuja plicata (assembly GCA_018584345.1). Classification (NCBI taxonomy): domain Eukaryota; kingdom Viridiplantae; phylum Streptophyta; class Pinopsida; order Cupressales; family Cupressaceae; genus Thuja; species Thuja plicata. The sequence goes on from MU225910.1 coordinate 1,642,149, forward strand.
TACTTGATAGTGATCTTATTGATATCTCGAGAATCCTTAAACATCCTCCATTCTCCATTTTTCTTTGGTGCTAATACCGCTGGTACAACACATGGACTAAAGCTCTCTTGAATCAATCCCTTCTGCAACAACTCATGCACTTGTCTGTTCAATTCTTCACTCTCTGTTGGAGTCATCCTATGGGTTGCCTTGTTTTTAAAACTAGCCCCTGGGATCAAGTCCATCTGATGACTGATCTTCCTCACTGGTGGTAATCCATCATGTACATTATTACAAACAATATCCTAAAACTCCTCCAACAAATCTACAACTTCTGCAGGTACATCTTCTACTTCTTCTTTACCCACTTTTGGAATTAGGGAAAAACACATATGCTCATGCCTCATACCTTCTAAGAACTTTCTTCCATAAACTAAACATATTCTGGCATTACTACATACATTTTCTCCTATTTCCTTCAATGGCTTCGACTTGTGTCGAACTCCATCCTTTGTCAAAGAATAAGCATTAGCATGACCATCATGTATGGCACGCCCGTCAAAATGCCAAGGCCTTCCCAACAGAAAATTTTATGCATCCATGGGGATGATATCACAAAGTACCTCATATTGGTAACTTCCAATCTTAAAATTTACTAAGCACTGCTCATTGACCAGGACCTTGTGGTCATCCTGCACCTAGGAAATTCTATATGGATGTGGGTGCTTTCCTGTTAGAAGTAATCTTTCCTTGGTTATCATATTTACTAGGATAAACCAAGGTATCCTTTATATTATTCTTGTAACTTAGATATTCCTCCTTATGAGGAATCCTACACTTGTCTCACACACTTATGATATGTGGCAT
>MU225910.1:1643044-1655636 GCA_018584345.1 Thuja plicata
ACTTAGATATTCCTCCTTATGAGGAATCCTACACTTGTCTCACACACTTATGATATGTGGCATTCATAGAAATGGGAGTTACAATGTAACTCCCTCCTCACCTCTCTATTAAAGAGATGGCTCTCCTCTCTACACAACACACTACACAATTTTTCCTTTTCTTCTTGAATATCATTGTAAGAGCATAGCTCACTCTCTCTCTCTTTCCTAGGCATTTTTTGCCCTTTCATAATATTATCATGGGGGTTTTTTTACACTTTTTCTCCTTCAAAAATCTTGTCTCCTTGCTTTGTTGTTTTGGTGTATGCACTTGGTTTTGCATAATTCATGGTATCAATTCTTAAACCTAACTCTTAGATTAAATAATTTCCTTGCTCTTCATTTCATTATTTTTCTAATATGGTATCAGAGTAGGTTGGTTTAATCATTTCATGAGTGTGTAGGTAAAAGAGCTACCATATCTTGGTGCACTCCAATATTAGAGACTCTTGAGAGAGTATTTCATTTTTTTTTTACTAATCTTATTGACAAAAAAATTGAATTTGTGTGCAGGTTTCCCAAATTTTTATTCAAAATTCTATCGATCTACAGGATATACATTATTTTATCTCAGATTTTTGTGATGTGCATGCATGCATCTCTTTTCTCTAACCACTATTTTCATTAACAATTTACTTGCAGATTTTTTGAATTTTGTTTACCTAGTTTTGATTTTACCCTCTGCCGGGCAACCGTAAGGGATTTTCCTTTGCATATTCTGCACTAACATTGTGCAGGTTGCTCTCTTTGTTGTTTATAACTTTTTTTAACTCAAAATCTATATCTCTAAAGTTTGGTCCAGGTTTAGCATAATATCTCATCTAAATCCTTTTTGTTTATAGATTTCATCTTCACATCTCTGCAGGGTTGTATCTTTATTTCTTGGAGGGTTATACATATATTTAGTTTCATTTGTTTTACAACGCTATCTGTTTGTTGTTTGGTGCTGAATAAACTAATATCATATATATAATCCAATATAAATCTGTTAGTTATTATTTGTGCTCTCCTTGCGCAATAAGTTCTTGTGATTTTTGCAGATCTTATACATTATGCAACCTTCATCCATTGGGTAGCAGTATTCAACATAGTTCTTCATTCAGAGCAGTTGTAGAGAAATAAGAGACAACTCAGATATTAATGGCAGCCACACTCTATATGTGAGCCGCCAAACCCTCTACACTGATCGCATGGTAATTATGGTGTGGTTTATAACTTTAGATATCGACACCTTTTCCTAGTCCTTTTGTTTGCAATTTCTAGATTTATATTTGCTGTTGAAATTTTAGTGTTCTACTGTAGAAAGAACAGCACTAGGTGCAAGCATTCTCACTTCTCATTGCTATTTTTCCTTCTCTCAGTGCTAGCATGATTTGGAAGAAAGTTTCCTTTTTTTTCTTATCGAATCATCCTACCTTATATTGCGTAGGCTGCATGCTCTCACAGCAACCCGATCCCTCCCTCCTTCATCCCTATAGCTCCCCTCTCCTTTGTTCCTTCATTGCCCACCCCTCCTGCGCAGCAGCTACTCACGCAGCCTTGCATGCTATCTCTGCTTTGGCTCAACATTTGTATGCCTCTCACAGCTCTGTCTCTCTGTCTCTGCTACAAAGAATTTCAGTATTCTTTGTCCCTTCACTGTCTTCTTGCATGTAATATTTATATTTGTATTCTTATCATTTTTATTATTGCTGCAGGATAATCATTTCTTTCATCTATTATTATATCATATATCTACTTCAGTTTCTTTCTATTTCATTGTCTTATGATAGCATTATTCTTTCGCGCAAGCCATTTTTTATTCTAACGTTCTCTGATTTTTGCAGGGTTCTTATTATTAGATTCTTGGTTTATTATTAGATTTTATTCATTACATTCCTTTGTATATCATTGAATTTTTTTTTCATTATCAACATTGTTGATTCCATCTAACATTCCTTTTTTTGCAGGTTTATCTAATTATACACTTAGTTTGAACATTATTTTTATTTTTTGACTCTTTATTATGGTGACATATTTATAAGCATTTATTTTCACTTTGTTATTATCCTAATTCTTTTTAATCTCTTCGTAATTCATTTGTTCATATATTTATTTAAATCTCATTCATTTTAAATTTTTTAATCTCAATTCATGTTCATTTTATCTCTTTTATTCAACTCTTTTGGAGTAATCAAGTTAATCAAAGTTATTGCTTAAACGTTGTTCATATTATTTAATAAAGGTTCACTTTCATTTTTTTCCATGACAAAATTAATGCCAAAATTTAAACTTACAAGTTCCAATTATTCTGTTTGGAGGACGCACATGTCTATTTTATTAAAATCTCGACACCTTTTGGATATTATTTCTTCACCAAATTTGAAACCGACTTCCACTGCTCCTCAGGCTAACCAAGATTCCTGGCAGTTGAAAGATGAGGAAGCGTTTGGTCTAATTGGATTCTCATCAAATCTATATTTATATCATCTTATCTCAAATTGTACTAAGGCTCATCAAGCCTGGCATGTCTTGGAGCACACATTTCAAACTCATGAGAAACCTTTTCCTCTTATTAATCAAGCCAATCAAATTTCTACTCCTCAATGTGACACTATTTATCCTTTAACTGATTTTCCTATTTGGGATGACCCATGTGATGATGCTTGTTTTTGGGATGATCCCCTAGCTACCTATTTTCCTCATAGAGATAACATGTTACAGTTTGATGATGTTTCTTATTCTCATACATATTCTGCTTTTGATGATATTTTAGAAAAAGAAGATGAAATTATTGATACATTTCTCAATATCACTTTGCCCTCATGTATTACAAGAGATGATGTTCCTATTTTCTCCAAAGTGGATTATGAATTTTGTGACACTCAAATGGTTATTATGGAGGACCAACCTCCTTCTCTAAACTCTAATATTTCTCATTATGATAATGGTAATATTATTGATAGTGACTATACTAGCTCTACTTTTGATTATGCATCTAGTGATGATTTCATTTGGTTTACAAAATATCTTTATGAAATGAATGATTTATTTAATGATTCTCAATCTATTTTTACTTTATCAAATTTTACTGATTCATATCTAAAGGGAGATCCCAATTATGGCAGATCCACTTGTGGTTATTATCCTTTTTCAGGTAATATTTCTTGGAGAAGAAACTATGATCAATCTCAACATGTACTTGAATATTTGGGTCTATCTCAACAAGCACCTAAACCTGTGTATTGCAACACTCAAAGGACCCCTATTTCATGATCGAAGAATATATCAATTCACCATCACCTCATATTAACACAAAGTGAAGACAAGCAAATTTACCTCCTCTACTACGAGAAAGATTATCAAGTTGTAGATATTTTGACAAAGCCTCTTTCTAGAGAGAAATTCTAGATTCATTGTACAAATTTGGGTTTAACACCCTTTGATTGTAAACCCCCAAGTAAATATTAAAGGGGGGTGTTAGAATTAATCTTTCCTTGGTTGTCATATTTACTAGGATAAACCAAGGTATCCTTTATATTATTATTGTAACTTAGATATTCCTCCTTATGAGGAATCCTACACTTGTCTCACACACTTATGATATGTGGCATTCATAGAAATGGGAGTTACAATGTAAATCCCTCCTCACCTCTCTATTAAAGAGATGGCTATCCTTCTCTCTACACAACACACTACACAATTTTTCCTCTTCTTCTTGAATATCATTGTAAGAGCATAGCTCACTCTCTCTCTCTTTCCTAGGCATTTTTTGCCATTTCATAATATTATCATGGGGTTTTTTTTATGCTTTTCCCCCTTCAAAAATCTTGTCTCCTTGCTTTGTTGTTTTGGTGTATGCACTTGGTTTTGCGTAATTCATGGTATCACTTCTTAAATCTAACTCTTAGATTAAACAATTTCCTTGCTCTTCATTTCATTATTTTTCTAATATTTCCCTTTTCAGCTTCAACTTTGTGACCTTTTATTTTTATACCAGGTTATCACTTCTTCCACCATCAATAATCACATCACAACACTTATCCTCGCACTTGCATCTAGTGAGAAATTGGCTCTTCCTCTGATCTAATCTCTTCTCTTCATTTATCAGTATCCTCCTGAAAAATGAGGCGTCTCCTCTCTCAACATCATCTGAGTGTTCTGACAGAGCTTCTTCATTTTCATGTGCAACTCGTGCATGGCCTTCATTCCTCCTATCCATCCTTCCTTGATGTTGTGTGCATTTATAGGCTTGATGTCCTTCTTCTCCAAAATGAAAACATGTCCAACGAAAAAATCCTCTTCCTCTTTGATCCCTATTATTTTGATAATGGAAATGATTGTAATTATTTCCCCCCAGATTCTGACTGCTACTTGACTCGTCATTCTTTTTTTGATCTTCATTTCGGCCTCTGTAAGACCATCCACTGGATCTTTCATCATGACCTCTTCCACCTTGCTTTCTTTCAAAATTTTTGTTCATCTTCTCTTCCACCCTTAGGGAAAATTGGTATGCCTCTTCGATACTGGTCATTCTAACCAGACTCAACTCATCCTGAAGACTTGGTCACAATCCATAAATATAACGTGAAACTTTTTACTTCTTAGATTCTGCTTGACCTACTCTAATGAGGACCCAGTAGAACTCTTCTATATACTCTTGCACAGATTTTCCTGCTTGTTTCAACCCTTTCATTTTCCTCAGCAAATAAAGCTCATAATCAACAAGAATGAACTGTCTTTTCAACTTCTCCACCATTTGGTCCCATCTTATGATTTTCTCCTTTCCTCTTCTATTCCTCTCCAACTGAATCTCTTGCCACCAAATTTTTTCATGGCCCTTCAGTTTGGCCTTCAAAAATTTGACCCGATCTAGATCTTTGACATATTCATATTCAAAATATTCTTCTAGATCATTGATCCATTCAATCAGATCCTCTAGGTTAAGATTTCCCAAAAACCTGGGAACTTCAATCTTGGGTCTCTTTCCAATCTTGGAAATGGCCCTCAAAAGCCTATCCTCTTCAGGATTTCTAGGTGCTTCTAGTGCTTCCTGGTCACCTTCTCCGTCTTCTTCAAATTCCTCCTCACTTTCATCTCTAAATACAATATTTATTCCTCTACGCAGCTCATCTTGCAATGCTTGCACTTGTCCTTAGAGCACTCTAAAACCCTCTTCTGTCACACCTATAAATTTTCCACCACAGTTTCTTTGTGGAGGCATTTTGGCTCTTATCATGCGGACCCACAACCACAGTCCTGGTGCAAACTACCTCACAGTTGGGGATCTTTCTACACACTCACAAACTCCTGCTTTGATACCACTTGATGAAGGGTGCTCCCCTTATTAACAAAAACACACAACAAAATCAAGAATAACAATATTTGCAAAGACAAGAATGCGATTTCTATTATCCAACATGAAATTAAATTATAATATTCAGAAATATAACATGCACTTTAAAAAATTCAACATGCACATCGACATGTGAATTTTATTACAATAATCTGCAAGCCAGAGCCACAAGTTGCATAACCTAGAACTACCCTAGACAACCCTACGAGCCTTCAATATATAATTAATTTTAACTGCCCAAGAATACTCTAGAAATAAAACCCTAAAGTTTGAGGCCAAACAACCCTAAGATATTATTATTCATTTTTATTACATTAGAGTAGGCCCGAAAACTTCGGAATCCAAAAATAAATTTTAAAGAAACTTTAACATTTTCAAGTCCAGGTAGCACAACTTTCGGAGACCATAACTCATCAATCATTGACCCAGTGGGCCATTGTAACGCCATTTCAGAAATGCCACAAAGTTCTCTACAATTTTTGAATAGGGATTGCCCAATAATTCAAGGTTTCAACCCCTGCCGGAGCCTCTAAAGCCTTCAAAATTGAGTTCAAAGTTTCTGTACCCTGTTGCCAATACCAAAAATATCTAATATCTACAAAACTAGATTTGATATAGCAATGAAACATTACTGGCAGGCTGATACAATCATAGTGAACCTCCAGGGAAGAAAATAGAACATTCTGAGCTGAAACAAAAAACTTACTCAAAATTGTAAGTTTCCAGAAATAGTAACTCTTCACAAAATAGCCCTTATTGAAAAGAAACTAGAAAATATTTTTGGTTGATGCAAGATTTCTCTTACACCTAGGATGCTACTACATCAGACACCCAAGGTAATTTGAGAAGTTTCTCTATCACGTCTTAGGTGGGAAAATGAAAACTAAGATGGTTAACCCCCTCCCTTGATATCCATGATGAATCTTCTATAGGTCATCCTTTCCATTTGACCAAATATTCTTCACATGTTCTGTTCCTTCTGCATCTACCAACATGACTGTCCAAAATGTCTTTAATCTCCTTTGTAGCTGAAGTAGTTGCTGGAATATTCCACTGTGCTTCTATGATATGATCCTCAACACCTCCCTCATGATATTCTATCAAATCTAAAATGTTAAATACTGGTGAAATATTGAGTTCAGTGGGAAACTCTACTTCCTAAGAATTTCCTGAATCATGCTTCTTTAGTATTTTGCATGGTCCAAACTTCTTCATCTTCAACTTATTATATATTCCTAATGGAAATATCTGCTTTTGCAAATTAACCATGACTTCATCTCCCACCTAAAATTCCTTGTATTCTTTTATTGTCTGCCTTAGCCTTGTACTGTGTATTCATTTTATTAATATACTGCTGCACCTCCTCTTGCAAATTCTTCAAGTGTTCTGCAAATTCTCCAGCTTTAGCACTACTTGTCTCTCATTTGTCCAACTTTTTTAATTCTAATGCATTTCTGGGAATACTTCCATACACTATCTAGAATGGTGATTTACCAGTGCTCCTATTAACAAAATTATTATATGTAAATTCTTCCTGTGGTAAAACCAAATCCCATCCCTTTGATTTATCTCCAACCAAGTATCTCAACAAGTTTCCCAAACTCCTATTCACAACTTTTGTTTGTCCATCAACCCGTGGATGGTGTGCTGAACTGAACTTCAAATCTGTCTTCAACTTTTTCCATAAGGTTCTCCAAAAGTAACCAACAAACTTGGTGTCTCGATCTGAAACTATGCTCTTTGATAAGCCATGTAGTCTTACCACCTCCTTGAAAACAAATTCTGCTACATGAACAACAACATTAGTCTTCCTGCAAGGAATGAAATGTGCCATTTTTGAAAACCTATCCACCACTACAAAGATGGAATCATGCCCTCTCTGAGTTCTCGGTAGGCCAAGAACAAAGTCCATACTAATTTCCTCCCATGGATTGTGTGGTACAGGTAATGGCTGATATAACCCTGTATTCTTCTTAACTCCTTTTGCCATCTGACATACTCTGCAACCTTGTACAAATTTCTTAACATCTTGCTGCAACTGTGGCCAATAATAATTCTCACTAACCAGAGAAATGGTTTTATCTCACCCAAAATGTCTTGCCAATCCTCCACTATGATTTTATTTGATTAAATTCTCCCTCATGGAGCTCTTTGGAATGCACAATTGACTACTTCTGATCAACATATAATCCTAGATAATGAAATCCATCCATTTGGTTCTATCCAGAGTAACAGGTTCTCTACAAGTTTTCCAAGCTTCAACATAATATGAATCTTTAGGATACAAAATCTTGAGTTCCTTGAACCCATCAACCTTAATCTACATCTCTGTCAGCAAAATCAGTCTTCTGCTAAGGGCATTTGCAACCCTATTAGACTTCCAACTCCTGTGGTTCAAAACAAAAGTATAACTCTGCAAAAACTCAACCCATTTCAAATACCTTTGATTCAACTTTCCTTGACTATTCAAATACTGCAAAGCTTGATGATCAGTAAATAAAACAAACTCTTTTGGAAAAAGATAATATCTCCATTTTCTCAATGCCTGAACTATAGCATAGAACTCCTGATCATAAACATAATATTTTCTCTTGGCATCATTCAACTTCTCACTAAAATAAGCAATGTGTTTACCTCCCTGACTCAAAACTGCTCCAATGGCATTACCACTAGCATCACAGTCTACTTGAAACACCTTGTTAAAATATGGAAGTGCTAAAATAGGTTGTTCTGTAACTTTTCTTTTGAACAATTCAAAACTCTTATCTGCCCCTACAGTCTACTTAAACTCTTTCCTATCCCCTCTCATTGTTTCAGTCAAGGGTCCATAGATACTACTGAAACCTTGAATAAAGTTTCTGTAAAGGCTAGCCAAACCATGAAAATATCTTACCTCATTATCGCTCCTTGGGGTAGGCCATTCAAGGATAGCCTACACCTTCTGTGGGTCCATTTTTAGAACTTCTACCGAGACTAAAAATCCCAGATACAATAACTCCTTCACAAAACTGATCTTCTTCATATTAATTAGCAACTTATCTTCCCTTAACCTCTCAAACACCTTACAAATATGAATCATATGTTCTTCCAATGTCTTATTGAAAATCAAAATATCATCTTGGTAAATATCTTCCCTTATGGTCATCTAAGTGGAGGAACTTGTGCAGGGAATGTAGCTTTCCTTTTTGCTGTCCCTTGGGGGTTTTTTGCTGTCCCTATTTTTATTGATGTTTCTGTTGGACAATTTTTTTCTCGGTAGTTTTTTTTTTGTTTCCTTTCCTTTTTGGGTGCCTTGGCACAGTTGTATCTGCTCTTTGTTGAATATCTATTTTAAACTCTTTTTGGGTTTCAGGTCCTTGTAAAGCTTGTTGAAATTTAATACTTTGTAAAGGTTTTGGGTCCTTGTAAAACCTGTTTTTACTTAATCAGAACAATAATAAACTTACCCATAAATTCTCTCAGTACTTCATTCATGAGCCGCATGAATGTTCTTGGTGTATTGGTTAGCCCAAAAGGCATGAATAACCACTCACACAATCCCTCCTTTGTCTTGAAGGATGTCTTCCATTCATCTCCTTCTCTGATCCTGATTTGGTGATATCCACTCTTTAAATCTATCTTTGTGAAATACTCAGCTCCACTCAAACAATCCATAATATCATCCATTATTGTCAAGGGAAATCTATACTTGATAGTGATCTTATTGATAGCTTGAGAATCTGTACACATCCTCCATTCTCCATTTTTCTTTGGTGCTAATACTGGTGGTACAACACATGGACTCAAGATCTCTCGGATCAATCCCTTCAGAAAAAACTCATGTAGTTGTCTGTTAAATTCTTCACTGTCTGATGGTGTCATCCTATGGGCTTCCTTGTTTGGAAAACTAGCCCCTGGGATCAATTCCATCTGATGATTGATCTTCCTCACTGGCGGTAATCCATTAGGTACATTATCAGAAACAATATCCTGAAACTCTTCCAATAAGTCTGCAACTTCTATAAGTACATCTTCTACTTCTTCTTTACCCACTTTTGGAATTATGAAAAAACACATATGCTCATGCCTCATACCTTCTAAGAAATTTCTTCCATCAACTAAACATATTCTGGCATTACTACATACCCTTTCTCCTGTTTCCTTCAATGGCTTCAGCTTGTGTTGAACTCCATCCTTTGTCAAAGATAAGTATTAGCATGACCATCATGTATGGCACACCTATAAAACTACCAAGGCCTTCCCAACAACAAATGACATGCATCCATGGGGATCATATCAAAAATTACCTCATCTTGGTAACTTCCAATCCTAAACTTTACTAAACACTGCTCATTGACCAGAACCTTGTGGTCATCTTGCACCTAGGAAATTATGTATGAACATGGGTGCTTTCCCTTTTCAGCTTCAACTTTGTGACCATTTCATTTGATAGTAGGTTATCAGTGCTTCCACCATCAATAATCACAAAACAACACTTATCCTCACACTTGCGTCTAGTAAAAAATTGGCTCTTCCTCTGATCTGAGCTCTTCTCTTTATTTATCAGGATCCTCCTGACAACTAGGGTTTCTCCTCTCTTAGCATCATCTGAGTTTTCTAATTGAGCTTCTTCATTTGCATGTGCAACTTGTGCATGGCCTCTATTCCTCCTATCCATCCTTGATGCTGTGGGCATTCATAGGATTGGTGTCCTTCTTCTCCACAATGAAAACATATCTTATGAAAAACTCCTCTTCCTGATCCTTGCCCTCTTTCTCTTCCTCTCTAATCCCTATTATTTTGATCACAGGAAAGATTGTAATTAATCCCCCATGGATTTTGACTGGTACTTGACTCATCATTCTTTTTATGATCTTCTTTTCGGCCTCCATAAGACCATCCGTTGTATCTTCCACATGACCTCTTCCACCTTGCTTGCTTTCAAAATTTTTGTTCAGCTTCTCTTCCACCCTTAGGGAAAAATTGTATGTCTCTTTAATACCGGTCAATCTAACCAGACTCAACTCATTGTGAATACTTGGCCACAATCCATAAAGATAATAGACAAATTTTTCCTTCTCAGGTTCTGCATGACCTGTTCTAATGAGGACCCAGTAGAACTATTCAGTATACTCCTGCATAGATTTACCCGCTTGTTTCAACCCTTGCATTTTCCTTAGCAGATCAAGTTCATAATCCACAAGAATGAACTGTCCTTTCAAATTCTCCACCATTCGGTCCCATCTTGTGATTTTATCCTTTCCTCTTCTATTCCTCTCCAAATGAATCTCCTGCCACCAAATTTTTGCATGGCCCTTAAGTTTAGCCATTGTAAATTTGACCTGATCTAGATCTTTGACATCTTCATATTGAAAATTATCTTCTAGATCTTTGATCTAGTCGATCAACTCCTCTGGGTTAAGATTTACCAAAAATGTGGTAACTTCAATCTTGGGTCTCTTTCCAATCTTGGAAATGGCCCTCAAATGTGTATCCTCTTCAGGATTTCTAGGCACTTCTGGTGCTTCTTGGTCACCTTTTCCTTCTTCTTTGGATTCGTCATCACTTTCATCTCTAACCATAATATTGATTCCTCTATGTGTAACACCCCAAAATTGGCATCGTGCAACTCTAACCAATTTTGTTGCATTTGTCATTCTTCTGAATCATCAAAGTCCTATTGTACTAGGCAATTTTTTTGAGTTTTTAACTGACTCTACTCGACCTGAGTGTCAAATGCAGAAAATCCTAAATCTGTATTAATCATACATCATATTTAATTCCTAAATATCTATTTTGGGTAAACAAACCCTATGATCGAATTAATTTAATTAATAAAGTCCTAGCACTTTAATTAAATTAAATTCACCCTCTTTAGCTGAGACACATGAAAAAGGAATAATATTTAATTATTAAATAAATATCCTCATTTTCAATAATTGAATTTAATATTCAGATAATTGAGAAAAATTAATTATGAGGTCATATTTATTTAATTAATTGGATATTCTCTCAAAAATATTTCTTCTATTCAGAAATGGAAACTTTGAATTAATTATTCATTAAAGAGAGATAAAAAAATTTAATTCAAATAAAATAATATTAAATCAAAGAGATAAAACAGTTAAAATAGGAAGAAAACAATTTATTGGATTCTTTTCAATAAAGCTTTTTGTTTTTAACTGGCTTTTCTAGTTGTTTTATTTCAAAACAAGAAAGTTTCTATTCTGATCCTCTCAGAGTCTATAAAAGAACTCTCATTCTTCATTCAAAGCCTCTGAAAACTTTACTCACTTTTGCATTGTTAGAATACTGAATTGTTGTCTCATTTTCTTAATATCATATAGATTAAATTGATTTTGCAAATAAGATAGTTTCAATTTCTAGACTAAATTGCATTGAAATCATGTCTTAGCTTAATCTCTCATGTTTCAATTTTTTAGCATAATCTTGCATTGTATTGCACTTATCATGATAAATCCTTCATTCTTAGATTGGTCCATTGTCGTGAGACTCTTGTTCTGAGAGCAATTTTGAAACCCCCATCTAGATAGAAGGCAACAGGTCAAATCACGCAGGCAGGCAGGATGAATAACTCATATTCAGTCTTGTTTGTACCTGGTGAAAAAGGACTATGTTGAAGTGTGTGGTTGATTAACAAGGCCAAAATTAACACATACATTTCTGGCGCCCACAGTGGGGTAGGTATATCTCTATCTGGCCTCATTTCATTTCACATTTTCACTTTTCTGCATTCTGTCTGTACTTCCGTACAGTCTCTATTTTAATTTCATGCGAACTTTCTCTACGCTTCGCGTGAACTTTCTAGTTCTTCGCGTGGCTTAGAAAACTTTTTCGCGTGAACTAGCATTCTATATCACGTGAAATTACAGTTCAGAGTTTCATTTTAATATTTCATTTCCTCGGTTTTCTAACCACCTGCTATTTTCTGACATTTGTGATTTTCTGATTTTATCTTTTGAAATAGCATAACAGTGGTTTGCAGGACGCTGAGACAAAGAAAAGCCATCATAAACTTCTGACATGTTTATTATAGGATGCTGATATGAAGAAAGGCATTTCAAACTACTAATGGGTTTCATTGCAGGACATTTTTTGAAGACCTTGCTTGTTTTCACAATTTCCTTTATCTGTTTTCAGTAGTTAAAACACACTTCGGTTGGTGCTTAAAATGAATCATTGTCTTGCGTGATTGAAGTGTTTTTTAGATTGTAATCC
>MU225910.1:1666075-1685589 GCA_018584345.1 Thuja plicata
AGCATAGGATTGCATTTTCATTCTAGACTTGCATTGTGACAATGATTCAATGTTCTTTTCTTTGCATTCTCCTGGGTTCATACATAGGGGAGTTCTTCTTTAGAGTCTTGGTTTCATCATGGCTGACCAGGTGTTTGATCCTAGCTCTCTATCTTCAGCTATATGCTCAACCCATTTTCGGGATCGAAATTGAAATCTGACACTTCTATATAGCTCAAAATCGCACTTTAAAATTTTTCAGGACCGACATGATTAGACGCTTCTGCAGTCACCCTTCTGACCTCTCTTTCTCGTCAGACTCTTATCATATCATCATTTTCTAAAATCTTGGACTTTTTCCTTCAAAAGTCAACTCTGGTCAACCCCAGTCAAACTTGGTCAACCTAACCTTAAAATCACTCGTAATTGATTCTGAATCTTCTGAATTCTTCCATAATCTATTCTGAGTTCCATCTATCTGCGATTTTTCGCTCTCTATCATCATTATGACGTGTCATCTTTCGATTTCACTCCCGAGGGGGTAGGATGATTACATCATTGAATTTACCCCAATCAATCTAATCAAACCCTCATCACTTGGGGCATTTCAGTTTTTCGTACCTCACGGTCAAAACTGAGTGTTCCATGCTTTTCAATCACTTGGGGCATGTTCAGTTTTTTGTACCTCACGGTCAAAACTGAGTGTTCCATGCTTTTCAATCACTTGGGGCATTTCAGTTTTTTTTACCTCACGGTCAAAACTGAGTATTCCATGCTTTTCAATCACTTGGGGCATTTCAGTTTTTTGTACCTCATGGTCAAAATTGAGTGTTCCATGCTTTTCAATCACTTGGGGCATTTTAGTTTTTCGTACCTCACGGTCAAAACTGAGTGTTCCATGCTTTTCAATCACTTGGTCGCCATGTTTAATTTTTTGTACCTCACGGTCAAAACTGGGTGTTCCATGCTTTTCAAATCACTTGACGCCATGTTTAGTTTTTCGTACCTCACGGTCAAAACTGGGTGTTCAAAATTATTTCTTCTATGCTTCAGGCATCAGACTATTCTTTGACTTAATGCGCTGCTCGCACATCAATTCAAATAGGGGCAAAATGTAACACCCCAAAATTGGCATCATGCAACTCTAACCAATTTTGTTGCATTTGTCATTCTTCTAAATCATCAAAGTCCTATTGTACTAGGCAATTCTGAGTTTTAAACTGACTCTACTCAACCTGAGTGTCAAATGCAGAAAATCCTAAATCTGCATTAATCATACATCATATTTAATTCCTAAATATCTATTTTGGCTAAACAAACCCTATGATCAAATTAATTTAATTAATAAAGTCCTAGCAGTTTAATTAAATTAAATTCACCCTCTTTAGTTGAGACACATGAAAAAGGAATAATATTTAATTATTAAATAAATATCCTCATTTTCAATAATTGAATTTAATATTCAGATAATTGAGAAAAAGTAATTATGAGGTCATATTTATTTAATTAATTGGATATTCTCTCAAAAAACTTTCTTCTATTCAGAAATGGAAAGTTTGAATTAATTGTGCTTTAAAGAGAGATAAAACAATTTAATTCAAATAAAACAATATTAAATCAAAGAGATAAAACAGTTAAAATAGGAAGAAAACAATTTATTGGATTCTTTTCAATAAAGCTTTTTGTTTTTAACTGGCTTTTCTAGTTGTTTTATTTCAAAATAGGAAAGTTTCTATTTTGATCCTCTCAGAGTCTATAAAAGAACTCTCATTCTTCATTCAAAGCCCCTGAAAACTTTACTCACTTTTGCATTGTTAGAATACTGGATTGTTGTCTCATTTTCTTGCCAATCTCATATAGATTAATTTCATTTTGCAAATAAGATAGTTTCAATTTCTAGACTAAATTGCATTGAAATCATGTCTTAGCTTAGTATCTCATATTTCAATTTCTTAGTGTAATCTTGCATTGCATTGCACTTATCATGATAAATCCTTCGTTCTTAGATTGGTCCATGGTTGTGAGACTCTCGTCCTGAGAGCAATTTCAAAAACCCCATCTAGATAGAAGGCAACAGGTCGAATCATGCAGGAAGATAAGATGAATAATCTCATATTCAGTCTTGTGTGTACCTGGTGAAAAATGACTATGTTGAAGTGTGTGGTTGATTAACAAGGCCAAAATTAACACATACAATACCAGGTTATCAATGCTTCCACCATCAATAATCACATCACAACACTTATCCTCACACTTGTATCTAGTATGAAATAGGCTCCTCATCTGATTTGAGCTCTTCTCTCCATTTATCAGGATCCTCTGGACAACTGGGGTTTCTCCTCTCTCAGCATCATCTAAGTGTTCTGACTGAGCTTCTTCATTTGCATGTGCAACTCATGCATGGCCTTCATTCCTCCTATCTGTCCTTCCTTGATGCAGTGGGCATTCATAGGCTTGGTGTCCTTCTCCACAATGAAAAAATGTCCCACAAAAAACTCCTCTTCCTGGTCTTTTCCCTCTTCCTCTTTGTCTCTGATCCCTATTATTTTGATCACAAGAATGATTTTAATTATTTCCCCCCAGATTCTGACTGCTACTTGACTCATCATTATTTTTTTGATCTTCATTTTTTCCTCCATAAGACCATCCACTGGATCTTCCACCACGACCTCTTCCACCTTGCTTGCTTTCAAAATTTTTGTTCATCTTCTCTTCCACTCTTAGGGAAAACTCATATGCCTCTTCAATACTGGTCATTCTAACCAGACTCAACTCATCCTGAATACTTGGCCGCAATCCATAAAGTTAACAGGAAACTTTTTCCTTCTCAGGTTCTGCATGACCTATTATAATGAGGACCCAGTAGAACTCTTCTGTATACTCCTGCACATATTTACCTACTTGTTTCAACCCTTGCATTTTCCTCAGTAGATCAAGTTCATAATTAATGGGAATGAAATATCTCTTCAACTTCTCCACCATTTGGTCCCATCTTGTGATTTTCTCCTTTTCCTCTTCTATTCCTGTCCAACTGAATCTCCTACCACCAAATTTTTGCATGGCCCTTCAACACGACCTTCACAAATTTGACCTGATCTAGATCTTCAACATCTTCATATTCAAAATATCCTTCTAGATCATTGATCCACTTGATCAAGTCCTCTGGTTAAGATTTCCCAAAAACACGGGAACTTCAATCTTGGGTCTCTTTCCAATCTTGGAAATGGCCCTGAAAAGCCTATCCTCTTCATGATTTCTAGGCCCTTATGGTGCTTCCTGGTCACTTTTTCCTTTTTCTTTGGATTCATCATCACTTTCATCTCTAACCACAATATTCATTCCTCTATGCAACTCGTCTTTCAATGCTTACACTTGTCTTTGGAGGACTCTAAAACCCTCTTCTGTCACACCTACAACTCTCCTGCCACGGTTTCTTGGTGGAGGCATTTTGGTTTTGATCACATGAACCCACAACCACATTCCTAGTGAAAAATTCTTCATAGGCGGTGATCTATCTACACACTCAGGAACTCCTTCTGTGATACCACTTGATGAAGGGTGCTCCCCTTATTAACACAAACACACAAAAAAATTGAGAATAACAAGATTCACAAAGACAGGAATGAGATTTCTATTATCCACCATGAAATAAAATTAAGATATTCTAAAATATAACATGCACCTTAAAAAATGCAACATGCATGACCACATGGGAATTTTATTATAATAATCTGCAAGCCAGAGCCACCAGTTGCATAACCCAAAACTGCCCTAGACAACCATACAGGCCTTCAATACATAGCCAATTTTAACTCCCCAAGAAGACTCTAGAAATCAAACCCTAACGTTTGAGGCTGACCAACCCTAAGATATTATTATTCATTTTTATTACATTAGAGTAGGCCTAAACAACTTCAAAATCCAAAAATAAATTTTGAAGAAACTTTAACATTTTCAAGTTTAGGTAGCACAACTTCTGGAGACCATAACTCATCAACCGTTGACCCGGTGGGCCACTGTAACCCCATTTTGGAAATGCAAAGAAGTGATATTAAAAATGTGACTATGGATTGCCTATTTAGCCAAGGTTTCAACCCCTTTTGAAGCCTCTAAAGCCTTCAAAACTAAGTTTGAAGTTTCTGTACCCTACTGCCAATACCGAAAATATCCAATATCTACAAAACTAGATTTGATCTGGCGATGAAACTTTACTAGCAGGCTGATACAATCAAAGTGAACCTTCAAGGAAGAAAACAGAACATTATAAGCTCAAAAGGAAAACTTACTAAAAATAGTAACTTTCCAGAAATAGTAACTCTGCACAAAATAGCCCTTATTGAAAAGAAACCATAAATTTTTTTTGGATGATTACACCTGGGATGCTCCTGCATTAGACACCTGGTGTAATTTGAGAAGTGACCCTGTCGCATCTCAGGTGGGAAAAGGAAAACCAAGATGGTTAACCTTCTCCATTGATATCCATGATGAATCTTCTATAAGTCATCTTTTCCATTTGACCAAATATTCTTCATATGTCCTGTTCCTTGTGCTTCTACCATCATGGCTCTCCAAAATGTATTCAATCTCCTATGTAGCTGAAGTAGTTGCTAGAATATTCCACTATTATTTTGTGATCTGATCCTCAACACCTCGTTTATGATATTCTATCAAATCTAAAATATTAAATACTGGTGAAATATTGAGTTCACTGGGAAACTCTACTTCATAAGCATTTCTTGAATCATGCTTCTTCAGTATTTTGCATGGTCAAAACTTCTTCATCTTCATCTTATTATATATTCTTACTAGAAATATCTCCTTTTGCAAATTAACCATGACTTCATCTCCCACCTCAAATTCATTATGTCTTCTTTTCTTATATCCCTTAGCCTTGTACTGTGTATTCATTTTATTAATATGCTACCACACCTCCTCGTGCAAATTTTTCAAGTGTTCTGCAAAGTCTTCAGCTTCAGTGCTACTTGTCTCTCCTTTGTCCAACTTTCTTAATTTTTATGCATTTCTGGGACTACTTCCATACACTATCTGGAATGGTGATTTACCAGTGCTCCTATTGACAGAATTATTATATGCAAATTTTGGCTGTGGTAAAACCAAATCCCATCCCTTTTGTTTTTCTCCAACCAAGCATCTCAAAAAGTTTCCCAAACTCCTATTCACAACTTCTATCTATCCATCAACCTGTAGATGGTGTGCTGAACTGAACTTCAAGTTTGTCTTCAACTTTTTCCACAAGGTTCTCCAAAAGTAACCAAGAAAAATTGGTGTCTCGATATGAAATTGTGCTATTTGGTAATCCATGTAGTCTTGCCACCTCCCTAAAAAACAATTATTCTACATGAAAAACATCATTAGTCTTCTTTCAAGGAATGAAATGTGCCATTTTTGAAAACCTATCCACCACTACAAAGATGGAATCATGCCCTCTCAGAGTTCTTGGTAGGCCAAGAACAAAGTCCATACTAATATCCTCCCATGGCTTCTCTGGTATAGGTAATGGCTGATATAACCTTGTATTCTGGTTCACTCCTTTTTCCATCTAACATACTCTGCAACCTTGTACAAATTTCTTAACATCTTACTGCAGCTGTGGCTAATAATAATTCTCACTAACCAGAGAAATGGTTTCATCTCACCCAAAATGTCCAGCCAATCCTCCACTATGCTTTTCTTTGATTAACTTATCTCTCATGGAGCTCTTTGGAATGCACAACTGATGATCTTTGAATAACATATCATCCCAAAATTATGAAATCCAACCATTTGGTTCTATCCAGAGCAATAGGTTCTCTACAAGCTTTCCAAGCTTTGCCAAAATCTAGATCTTCAAGATACAAACTCTTGAGTTCCTTGAACCCCACAACCTCAATCCGTATGTCTGTCAGCAAAATCAATCTTATGCTAAGGGCATCTGCAACCATATTGGAATTCCCACCCCTATGCTTCAACACAAAATTATAATTCTGTAAAAACTCAACCCATTTCAAATGCCTTTGATTCAACTTTCCTTGACTATTCAAATACTGCAAAGGTTGATGATCAATAAATAAAACAAACTCTTTTGGAAAAAGATAATGTCTCTACTTCCTCAATTCCTAAACTATAACATAGAGCTCCTGATCATAAACAAAATATTTTCTCTTGGCATCTTTCAACTTCTTACTAAAATAAGCAATTGGTTTACCATCCTGACTCAAAAATGCTCTAATGACATTACCACTAGCATCGCAGTCTACTTGAAACACCTTGTTAAAATATGGAAGTGCTAAAGTAGGCTATTTTGTAACTTTTCTTTTCAACAATTCAAAACTTTTATCTTCCCCTACAGCCCACTTAAAATCTTTCCTATCCCCTCTCATTGTTTTAGTCAAGGGTCCATAGATACTACTAAAACCTCAAATAAACTTTCTGTAAAAGATAGCCGAACCATGAAAATATCTTACCTCAGTAGAAATCCTTGGGTAGGCCATTGAAGGATAGCGCACACCTTCTGTGGGTCCATTTTTAGACCTTCTGCTGAGACTACAAATCCCAAATACACTAACTCCTTCTTCACAAAACCACACTTCTTCAGATTAATCAGCAACTTGTCTTCCCTTAACCTCTCAAACACCTTACGAATATGCATCATATGTTCTTCCAATGTCTTATTGAATATCAAAATATCATCCAGGTAAACAATAAAAACCTTACAAAGAAATTCTTTCTGTACTTCATTCATGAGCCGCATGAATGTGCTTGGTGCATTGGTTAGCCCAAAAGGCATTACTAACCACTCATACAAGCCCTCCTTTATCTTGAAGGATGTCTTCCATTCATCTCCTTCTCTGATCCTGATTTGGTGATATCCACTCTTTAGATCTATCTTTGTGAAATACTTAGATCCACTCAAACAATCCATAATATCTTCCATTCTTGGCAAGGGAAATCTGTACTTGATAATGATCTTATTGATAGCTCAAGAATCTGTACACATCCTCCATCTTGAACTTTACTTCCAATCTTGAACTTTACTAAGCACTGCTTATTGACTAGGACCTTGTGGTCATCCTGTACCTAGGAAATTCTATATGGATGTGGGTCCTTTTCCGTTTTAAGCTTCAACTTTGTGAACATTTTTTCTGATACCAAGTTATCAGTGCTTCCACCATCAATAATCACATCACAACACTTATCCTCACACTTGCATCTAGTGCAAAATAGGCTCTTCCTCTGATCTAAGCTCTTCTCTTCATTTATCAGGATCCTCCTTAAAAATGGGGGTTCTCCTCTCTCAGCATCATCTGAGTGTTCTAACTGAGCTTCTTCATTTGCATGTGCAAATCATGCATGGCCTTCATTCCTCCTATGCATCCTTCCTTGATGCCATGGGAATTCATAGGCTCGGTGTCCTTCTTCTCCACAATTAAAAAATGTCCCATAGAAAACTCCTCTTGCTGGTCCTTTCCCTCTTCCTCTTCCTCTATGATCCCTATTATTTTGATATGAGAGAGATTGTAATTATTTCCCCCTGGATTGTGACTGCTACTTGACTCATCATTATTTTTTGGATCTTCATTTTGGTCTCCATAAGACCATCCGACGGATCTTCCACCACGACCTCTTATACCTTGCTTGCTTTCAAACTTTTTGTTCATTTTCTCTTCCACCCTTAGGGAAAACTAGTATGACTCTTCAATACTGGTCATTCTAACCAGACTCAACTCATCCTGAATACTTGGCCACGATCCATAAAGATAATGGGTATCTTTTTCCTTCTCAGGTTTTGCATGACCTATTCAAATGTGGACCTGGTAGAACTCTTCCGTATACTCCTGCACAAATTTTCCCACTTGTTTAAACCCTTGCATTTTCCTCAGCAGATCAAGCTCATAATCAATGGGAATGAACTATCTCTTCAACTTCTCCACTATTCGGTCCCATCTTGTGATTTTCTCCTTTCCTCTTTTATTCCTCTCCAACTGAATCTCCTACCACCAAATTTTTTTGTGGCCCTGCAGTTTGGCCTTCACAAATTTTACCTGATCTAGATCTTTGACATCTTCATATTCAAAAGCCTATCCTCTTAAATATTTCTAGGTGCTTCTAGTGCTTCCTGGTCACCTTTTCCTTCTTTGGATTTCTCATCACTTTCATCTGTAACCGCAACATTCATTCCTCTAGGCAACTCCTCTTGTAATGCTTGCACTTGTCTCTAGAGAACTCTAAAACCCTCTTCTGTCAAACTTGCAACTCTCCTACCATGGTTTCTTTGTGGAGGAATTTTGGCTCTTATCACACAAACCCACAACCACAGTCCTAGTGCAAAATGCCTCAGAGTCGACGATTTTTCTACATACTCATGAACTCCTAACCCTTATCAAGAATAACAAGATTTGAAAAGACATGAATGAGCTTTCTATAATCGACCATGAAATGAAATTAAAATATAATGAAATATAATATGCACCTTCAGAAATGCAACATGGACAGCCACATGGGCATTTTATTACAATAATCTACAAGCTAGAGCCACCATTTGCATAACCTAGAACTGCCCTAGACAACCCTACGGGCTTTCAATATATAGCAAAATTTAACTGCCCAAGAAGACTCTAGAAAAAAAACCCTAAATTATGAGTCCGAATAACACTAAGATATTATTATTTATTTTTATTACATTAGAGTAGGCCCAAACAACTTTGGAACCCAAAAATAAATTTTGAAGAAACTTTAACATTTTCAAGTTTAGGTAGCGCAAATTTTAGAGACCATAACTCATCAACCATTGACGCAGTGGGCCATCGTAACCCCATTTTGGAAATTCCATGAGGTGATCTACAATGCTTATATATGACTTGCCCAATCAGCCAATGTTTCAACCCCTTTCAGAGCCTCTAAAGCCTTCAAAATAGAGTTTGAAGTTTCTGTACCCTACTGCCAATACCAAAAGTATCCAATATGTAAAAAAAAGATTTGATCTCGAAATGAAACTTTACTGCCAGGATGATACAATCAAAGTGAACCTCCAGGGAATAAAATAGAACATTCTAAGCTCAAACAAAAAACTTACTAAAAATAGTAACTTTCTAGAAATAATAACTCTGCACAAAATAGCCCTTATTGAAAAGAAACCAGAAAATATTTTTGGGTGATGCAAGATTGCTCTTAAACCTAGGATTCTCCTGCATCAGACACCCAGGGTATTTTGACAACTGACCCTCTCATGTCTTAGGTGGGAAAAGGACTACCAAGATGGTTAAACTCCTCCTTTGATATCCATGATGAATCTTCTATAGGTCGTCCTTTCCATTTGACCAAATATTCTTCATATGTCCCATTCCTTGTGCTTCTACCAACACAAGTGTCCAAAATATCTTCAATCTCCTCTATAGATGAAGTAGTTGCTGGAATATTCCACTATGCTTCTATGATCTAATCCTCAACACCTCCCTCATGATATTATTTTAATCTGAAATGTTAAATACCGATGAAATATTTTAACCGCCCAAAAAGACTCTAGAAATCAAACCCTAAATTATGAGGCCGACTAACACTAAGATATTATTATTCATTTTTATTACATTAGAGTAGGCCCAAAAAAAAATCAACCCATTTCAAATGCCTTTGATTGAACTTTCCTTGACTATTCCAATACTACAAAGCTTGAGGATCAGTAAATAAAATAAACTCTTTTGGAAAAAGATAATGTCTCCACTTCCTCAATGCCTGAACTATAGTATAGAGCTCCTGATCATACACAAAATATTTTCTCTTGGCATCATTCAACTTCTCACTAAGATAAGCAATGGGTTTACCTTCCTGACTCAAAACTACTCCAACGACACTACCACTAGCATCGCAGTCTACTTGTAACACCTTGTTAAAATCTGGAAGTGCTAAAATAGGTTTTTTTGTAACTTTTCTTTTCAACAATTCAAAACTCTAATTTGCCCCTACAATCCACTTAAACTCTTTCCTATCCCCTCTCATTGTTTCAGTCAAGGGTCCATAGATACTACCAGAAGCGCCTAAAAATCATGAAGAGGATAGGATTTTGAGGGCCATTTCCAAGATTGAAAAGAGACCAAAGATTGAAGTTCCCGCATTTTTGGGAAATCTTAACCTAGAGGAGTTGATCAACTGGATCAATGATCTAGAAGAATATTTTGAATATGAATATGTCAAAGATCCAGATCAGGTCAAATTTGTGAAGGCCAAACTTAAGGGCCATGCAAAAATTTTGTGGCAGGAGATTTAGTTGGAGAGGAATAGAAGAGGAAAGGAGAAAATCACAAGATGGGACCGAATGGTGGAGAAGTTGAAGAGACAGTTCAATCTCGTTGATTATGAGCTTGATCTACTGAGGAAAATGCAAGGCTTGGAACAAGTAGAAAAATCTATACAGGAGAATATAGAATAGTTCTACGGGGTCCTCATTAGAATAGGTCATGTAGAACTTGAGAAGGAAAAATTTTCCCTTTATCTTTATGGATTGCAACCAAGTATTCAGGATGAGTTGAGTCTGGTTAGAATGACCAGTATTGAAGAGGTATACCAACTTTCCCTAAGGGTGGAAGAGAAGCTAAACCAAATTTTTGAAAGAAAGCAAGGTGGAAGAGGTCATGGTGGAAGATCCAACGGATGGTCTTATGGAGGCCAAAATGAAGATCAAAAAAAGAATGATGAGTCAAGTGGCAGTTAGAATCTAGGGGAAATAATTACAATCATTCCCATGATCAAAATAATAGGGATCAGAGAGGAAGAGGAACAGGGAAAGGCCCAAGAAGATGATTTTTTCATGGGACATGTTTTCATTGTGGAGAAGAAGGAAAATGAGCCTATGAATGCCCACAATGTCAAGGAAGGATGGATAGGAGGAATGAAGGCCATGCACGAGTTGCACATGAAAATGAAGAAGCTTAGTCAGAACACTTAGATGATGCTAAGAGAGGAGAAACCCTAGTTGTTAGGAGGATCCTGATAAATGAAGAGAAGAGCTTAGATAAGAGGAAGAGCTTATTTTGCACTAGATGCAAGTGTAAGGATAAGTGTTGTGAGGTGATTATTGATGGTGGAAGCACTGATAACCTGGTATTAGAAGAAATGGTCACAAACTTGAAGCTGAAAAGGCAAAAGCAACCACATCCATACAGAATTTCTTGGGTGCAGGATGACCATAAGATCCTGGTCAATGAGTAGTTCTTAGTAAAGTTCAAGATTGGAAGTTACCGAGACGAGGTACTCTGTGATATCATCCCCATGGATGCTTATCATCTGTTGTTGGGAAGGCCTTGGTAGTTTGACAAGCGTTCCATACATGATGGTCATGGTAACTTATTCTATGACAAAGGATGGAGTTCGACACAAGCTGAAGCCATTGAAGGAAACATGAGAAAAGGTATGTAGTAATGCCAGAATATGTTTAGTTGATGGAAGAAAGTTCTTAGAAGGTATGGGGCATGAGCATATGTGTTTTTCCCTAATTCCAAAAGTGGGTAAAGAAGAAGTAGAATATGTACCTGCAAAAGTTACAGAATTGTTTGAGGAGTTTCAGGATATTGTTTTTGATAATGTACCTAATGCATTACCGCTATTGAGGAAGATCAGTCATCAGATGGAATTGATCCCAGGGGATAGTTTTCCAAACAAGGCAGTGCATAGGATGACACCAGCAGAGAGTGAAGAATTGAATAGACAAGTGCATGAGTTTTTGCAGAAGGGATTGATCCAAGAGAGCTTGAGTCCATCTTCTATACTAGTGGTATTAACACCAAAGAAAAATAGAGAATGAAGGATGTGCACAGATTTTCGAGCTATCAATAAGATCACTATCAAGTACAGATTTCCCTTGCCAAGAATGAATGATATTATGGATTGTTTGAGTGGAGTTGAGTATTTCACAAAGATAGATCTAAACAGTGGATATCACCAAATAAGTATCAAAGAAGGAGATGAATGGAAGACAAACTTCAAGACAAAGTAGGGCTTGTATGAGTGGTTAGTCATGCCTTTTGTGCTAAACAATGCACTAAGCACATTCATGCGACTCATGAATGAAGTACTGAAATAATTTCCGGGTAAGTTTGTTATTGTTTACTTGGATGATATTTTTATTTTAGTAAGACATTGGAAAAACATATGATGCATATTTGTAAGGTGTTTGAGAGGTTAAGGGAAGAGAATTTTCTGATTAATCTAAAGAAGTGCGGTTTTGTGAAGGAGTTAGTGTATCTAGGATTTGTAATCTGAGAAAAATGTCTAAAACTGGACCCAGAGAAGGTGCAGGCTATCCATGAATGACCTAACCCAAGGAGTTCTACTGAGGTAAGATATTTTCATGGTTTGGCTAGATTTCACAGAAATTTTATTCGAGGTTTCAGTAGTATCTGTGGACCCTTGAATGAAATAATGAGAGGGGATAGGAAAGTGTTTAAGTGGACTGTAGGGGTAGATAAGAGTTTTGAATTGTTGCAAAGAAAAGTTACAGAACAACTAATTTTTGCACTTCCATATTTTAACGAGGTGTTTCAAGTAGACTGCAATGCTAGTGGTAATGCCATTGGAGCAGTTTTGAGTCAGGAAGGTAAACCCATTGCTTATTTTAGTGAGAAGTTGAATGATTCCAAGAGAAAATATTTTGTTTATGATCAAGAGTTCTATGATATAGTTCAGGCATTGAGGAAGTGGAGACATTATCTTTTTCCAAAAGAGTTTGTTTTATTTACTTATCATCAAGCTTTGCAGTATTTGAATAGTCAAGGAAAGTTGAATCAAAGGCATTTGAAATGGGTTGAGCTTTTGTAGAGTTATACTTTTGTTTTGAAGCACAGGAGTGGGAAGTCTAATAGGGTTGCAAATGCCCTTAGCAGAAGATTGATTTTTCTCATAGAGATGCAGATTGAGGTTGTTGGGTTCAAGTAACTCAAGAGTTTGTATCCTGAAGATCCAAATTTTGGTGAAGCTTGGAAATCTTGTAGAGAACCTGTTACTCTGGATAGAACCAAATGGTTGGATTTCATAATCCAGGATGATATGTTGTTCAGAGGTAGTTAGATGTGCATTCCAAACAACTCCATGAGGGATAATTTAATCAAAGAAAATCATAGTGGATGACTGGCTAGAATTTTTGGGTGAGATAAAACCATTTCTCTAGTTAGTGAGAATTATTATTGGCCACAGTTGTAGAAAGATGTTAAGAAATTTGTACAAAGTTGCAGAGTATGTCAGATGGAAAAAGGTGGAGCAGAATATTGGGTTATATCAGCCATTACCTGTACCAGAGAAGCCATGGGAGGTTATTGTATGCACCCTAAAATGGTCGCCTGGACTATGGGCCCCCATTTGTCAATTTATCAATTTATCAAATTTCTGAGTCAATGCTTTGCAACATTTTCAATTCAAATCAATTTCCTTGATCAAATCGTAATTATTTCAATTATTTCAATATTTCCTAAGGTTTGATCATTTCATCAATTATCTTATTTAATTAAAAGAAAACAATTCCTTTTTATTAAATAAAATAATCTTATTTAATTAAAATTTATTTTTAATTAAATAATCTTATCTTATTTAATTAAAATCTCTCTTAATTAAATAATATTATCTCATTTAATTAAAATATTCCTTTTAATTAAATTAAATAATCTTATTTAATTAAAAGAAAATCCCTCTTGTAATTAAATAAAACCCCACTTAAATCTCCCTTTGTTGAAAAAGGAATTAAATTAAATAAAAATAAATAAAGTTCCTTTTTCTATACATCTTCCTAAGTGGTGGGTTTTTTTGCCTCTTAATCATAGCCTTTGATTTTTCCTTATGAAGATATGAGCACATGGATCAACCAAGATTTAATCTCCACCATTGCTCATTTCTTTTTGCCTCTTAATCTCTACCATCCATTTCTCTTTATAAGGAAACCTCTCCTTATTTGAGAAGGAAGATTTTATGCTAATGTTATGCTACAGGTTTGGAGAGCAATTTTGGAAGAGATTTTGAGCACTTGAGCTTGGATATTGTAACTTCTCTCTTCTTGTCTTCTTCTCTCATGCCCCATGGCAATCCATTTAGATTAAGTTTGCACTTGCATGTTAGATTAGATTCATGTTTCGTTTCATAGACTAATCTTGCATTTGTATTTATTTTCAAAGAATAATCATGCATTATTATCATATAGATTAATTTCCTTTCTTGCATTGTTATCATATAGAATAGCTTTCATTTGCATGCATATTTGATGATCATGGAGACTACCATTCTTGCTCTTCCTCTTTGAATCTCTCATTTTATGGTGTACCTGCATGGGCACAAACAAGGTCAATCTGAGGGCCTCCATTACAAACCCTTGCACTCCATGAATAGAGAGTTATGAGTCACCATTCAAGACCTCATTCTTGAGAAATCTTGGATGCAATGATTCATAGAAGTGTGACACATTTTTGGCACCCACCATGAGGCATGATGCTCCTGATTTTCCTTTATTTTATTCAGATTTTCTAATCTTTACATGGTTATTTTATTGAAGTTTTTCAAGTCTAACCCTTGTGCAGGATGAGTTGAAGACAAAACCTAGGGTTTTTTGAATGATTTGATCATATCTTCCAAACAGCTTGGAATTTTGGTCTAAATTTTTTTTTTTTGCAGGTTTGAATTGGGTCAAAGGTGTCTCAGTTTGAAAGTCAAAATTTTCAGATCATTTTTCCACGATTTATATTTTTTTTATGATTTTTCATGAAAATTCATTTTCTGGTCGCAAATCAGCTATTTTTTCAGAAAAAATTACATTTCTAGAAAGCTCTTGGAATTCTACAGGGGCTATGTTATCTATATTTTTTGTGTTGATGACAAATAATGGCTTAAAAATCCAATCTTTAAAAACTGGTCTGTTTTGATAAATAGGGTCTCTAGGGCAGAAATCAAAAAAATATTGCTAAAAAAATTACATTTTTGGAAAGCTCTCTAGTTTAAAATAGGGGTCTCTTTTCTGCATTTAGGGTTTGTGATCTGAATTCATGTCATATAGGTCCAATCTTGTTGGCTAGGTCAAAAATCAAAATTAGAAAAGGGCATTTAATGATTAGCTTGCACTTATTTTTCACATTGTTCAATGCATGATGTGAGTTTTCATTTGGATTATTTGTTGGTTATTATTGCTCCTAACAATTGATTTTTAGATCTAACCCTAGGGTTTGCATAAGTTGAATAGACATTGCATATCTTGTTTTCTTGTTTGCTTGTCTTGTTTGTTGGAGAGTTCGTGGCTTGCTTTTGCGAAAAAGCTCAACAAAAGAAATAATAAGGTAAAATATACTAAGCACGTTGCTTTGGACTTAAGGTATTTTGTTGCATCTCTATAATATTTGTATTTTGGAAATAAAAATGAACGTCTCATGTGTTTAGCTTGAGTGTTTTCTTGCTTTCATAGATCACATTTCCAATTGATTCTCTAAAAATGAACTTAGATTTGCTTTCTTGCATATATGTTTCACATAGTAATTAGGCCCTATGAACACTATTTGTGGCAATCTTGAGAGATTGGGCTTCATTCAATTGTCTTACATGCAAAGCTCTTCTTGACGATAGATCCCCTTGTAGGTAGGGAAGGATTTGTTATTATCTCACTTGGTTTGGTCTTCAACTTTTGACGGTACTTTCTCTCTTGAGATTGGTGGTCATTGTTGTTGAGATAAGAACCTTGGGTGAGATGATTTCAAATTAGTGGTTCAATTAATCATGTTTTCTATGTTTGGGTGAGGTGAAGAGGCTATAGGATTATGTTCTTTTCCCTTTTGGGAGAATAAAAACTTGGAACCCTTGAATCCAAATCAAGTCCCCATGTGGTTCATATTGTGAGTCTTCCTTGTTAGAGAGGGTTAACCATAGTGGACACTCCCTTTATTGGGTAAACCATGTGGACAAAACCTCAAGTGGTAATAGACATTTCTGCCATGGTAGCAACAATCACTATATAAATGTCCTCATGAAAGAAATCTCCACAGGTGTAGTCTCTTGTTGGGTTGTCAGATCTCCTCAGCAACTCCTGATTGATTAAATTCTCAGACCGTGTCAAAAATTTGGTACACCGGGATTGGATTTCACCCACTTGAGATTGAAAAATTTGTAGAGTTGAACATTGCTACAAACCATAGTGCAACCAAAATTTTATTTTCTAGGACTATGTGCGTGATTGAAAAATATTTTGAGAACATACACAATTAGAATCTTTAGGGAGTAGAATACTATGACACTATTCTTGATCATGCGCAAGGTTGCTTTGTCCTTTTCTCATTTTTTGAAGACAAATGTTTTCTTGAACCCCCTGATTGCTATTCTGTGTGCCTTATTAATGATAAAAATTTGTTAATGCATCTAGCTGGTCAATTAAACCGAACACATCTGAGTTCCTGAGTGATAAAAACTTCAATTGGTCTCCCCAAAAAGTGCTATGACATGTTTCTCAACATCTAAATGAACGTAAATGGTATCAAGTTGCACAAAATGACTCTTGGTCTTCTTTCTTCCACATCTCCCATGTCTTCCTAGTCTCCCATTTCCATCCTTTCTCTTCTTCCTTCACACTTCTTCCTTTTCTTCCTAAGCTCTTCACGTATTCTTGTTTCTTTTCCTCTTATTATTATCTAGTCTACCTTCTTCTATTCATCTCTTCTGTCACTCCCATGCTTGATTCCTCCTCTTCTAGAACCATGGATTTCAAATATCTTGTTATGGAACCTCTCTTTAAAATAGATGATCTCAAACTCATTGCTCAATTTGAAGAGTATTATTCCTCCAAAAATCACATGGGTAATAAATTTATGACAAAAATAGAAAAAAAATTGATTGAATTAGATGCCTTTGCTAGGATCATACGCATGATCTTGTCATGACCTCCTCCTTCCAAACATCTTTCATCTTCTAAGCCTTCTCATCTTTTCTCATCATCCAAGTCTTCTTCCTCCACTAGGTCTTCACTTTCCTCTTCTCCACGATCTTGTTCTTCTTCTACTTCTCCCAAGAGTCTTGCTTCTCTTCTCAAGACATACCATAATGAGCAACATGAAAATCCTTGTGATGCATCTTCCATGAAGAGTGACACGCCCATCTTTGATGACTATGATGATGGACAATGTAGTGATATCTATGACACCTCTATTCCTAAGAATCCTCCTAGTCATGTGCTCGTTCTTACTGGTAATGGGTTGTCACATTGGATAGATTGTGATGGTGATCCATATGAATCTGATTTTGAAAGAGACTTTGATGATTTTTGTGAATAATACCTAGATGATACATTTACTTCTATTGAGGAAGAGAAAGCTTTCCGTGCTGATTATAAATGTAAATACTATAAGAATCTCTCCTCTAAGAGATCTCATGCTGAAAATAAAGGTTACACTCTTGAGAAAGATCATGTTAATGATGAACCTTTATTTTGTGATGATTCCCTTCCATCCTCTACTTCCTCCAATACTCATACATCTCCTAAAGTCTCCAAGTTTTTCAAATATTTCACAAATACTTCATCCAACAAAGGTCCTAATGTTGTTCAGGCAATTTCCTATAGTTGTCCTCAAGGGCTACCTCTTAAAGAAACTCAAGCTAACCTTCACTTGGTTGCAAATGCTTTCAATAATGCTAAACCTAAAGAGCCTAATCCTTTATATTCTATAATGCCTACTTCAGCTAATCCTTCCCCATCTCTTCCCACGTCTCTCATACAATTCCAACATGCTTCCTTGTCCTTAAAAGTGGCTCCATGTCTAGAGGACTCTAAAAATGATAAAGAAAAGAACATAAAGAAAGATCAAGATCAAGAAACCTCCATGTCATCCAATCATTTTCATGATGTCTCTTATCTGTCTCATGGTTCTTTTGAACCTGCACGCCCTTTCTCATTCATTCCACCATGTCTTAAGTCTTCTCCTAAGAAAGATCAAGTTATTACTTACACCATTGAGCTTATTGACAATCAAAATAACCTTATCCCACTTACACTTTCCAAAGATGATACTTCCATTAAGGTTATTAAAAATGGTGTTATTACTTCCAATATTAAGCCTATTAAAAATCAAGAGGAACATTATGTGCTTATGCTATTCAAAGATCCTTGTCAAGATCAAAGTCTTCCATCTTCTTGTTCTACCACTCCATGTTTGCTTCCACTTTCTACTCTTCCTAAGTCTTTCCAAGCTCCAAATAATCCTATCAAAGAAGGTACTCCTATTCAAGATGTTCACAATCCTATTGAAAATCCTAATGCTCACTCTAAAGATGTCGATGTCCTTGGTTGTCATCCTTGGTTGTCATATACATGTCGATGAACTTGTTGATTATCCTTTTACGTCTTCCATGTCCATCCTTGAACCTCCTCCACCAATACTAAGGGATTCATGTTTTTCTTCCATCTTGGGTCCTTATGTCCCTTCACTTTCCCCTCCTAACCCTCCTAATTCATCATCCATCTTGGGTCCTTATGTCTCTCCATCTCCTATCTTTCCTCAAGATCAACATAGATGCATACTCTTGAATCCTTTTCATCCATCCACCCATCTAAACTAGTCATATTCTTTTTCTTCCCCCACAAGTCCCAAGTCTTTTGGAAGAAACTTGAATGTTCAATACAAGAATCCATCTAAAAAATAAGATCACCATGTATCCTCTAATTGACATGGGGGCATAAATTCAAAAGAGATATCTAAGAAGAAAACTACAAGACAAGTATGGGTTCCAAAATCCATCATTGAAGATATCCTCTTTAAATCATCAAAAAGAAATGAAAATCCTACGAATATATGGATTCCAAAGTTTCTCTTGAAAGAGTCTCATTCTGAGAAGCAAGTGAATTTGACATTCAAGCTTCCAAAGGCTTCCACTTCATCTTCTTCCAAAAACATTATTTCATTCCATGCACCTAAACCGCAACCTCTGTTATCCATTCACCATATTCCTTCACGTATTCCTTCATTCATATTTCCTCCATTCTCTTGCCACCCTTTAAGGTGTGTATTGATGTTGATCTTGCCTTCCTTTCCGTCTATCCTTTCAAAATTATTCCATTCACTATCCTTCTACCTTATATCCTTTTTCCTCATTTGTCTATTCCTCCTATCTTCCTACCTCACTCACTTTGCATAAAACCTTATCCTCCATTTTTCTCTTTCATCTTCCTTTCCCTATCAGCATCTTTGAGCATATCATTTTGAATCCTTGGCATATCATGGTTTATCCTTTCAAGGAGCATTATCTAAAAATCTTTCCTTCTTCCAAAAAATGAGAAAAATTAAAAAATAAAAAATAAAAAAAAAGAAAAAAAAAAGAAAAAGAAAAAAGAAAAATTAAAGAGAATTTTCTTTTCGTCCTATAACATGTGGAATTGATGCATTACCAAAATGTAATAGATAAGGTATATAAATGATTGATTTGATTTATAGATTGTTTGTGAATTGATTATCTTGAAAGGTAAGGTGTTGATGTGTAGATTGTTCTTTGAATTACCTAGATTGTATTTGATTCTTTTAACCTTGATTGAATTGAAT
>MU225910.1:1691982-1704647 GCA_018584345.1 Thuja plicata
GACCTTATTCAACGTGGAACTATGATTTTCACATCAAATCACCCTGGAATATCCTAGTTGAGGGTTTATAGCAGTTTTCAGAAAAACAATGATAACTTTCACTATACTCAATGAAAATTGCTCATTCAAAAGCCAAATTAAAGGTAATTCAATGGCATTTCCAATTAATATAAGGATGGATGACTAAAACATTAAAAAAATTCTGAATAATCCACGTTTACAGACTGTTATACAGAGAAAACCATGAAAAATTATAGAATTTCAAACTTTTATTGACTCTTCTTTCAAATCTCGACCACACCTGCCTTCCTCAACCCACCACACCACAAATAAGCCTCCTTTTATGCATATAATACCATCCAAATGGTTATAACCTCCTTCCAAACTAACTATAATCAATTGGAACCAACTTGTTTACTAATGTCTATGTTGTCAACATTGACAACTTTGTTGTCAATGAGACAACTTACACTTTGTTTGCACTTTATGATATATTTCCTATTTAATTACACCCAAATGGACTATTATTGATTTATAAAACCATAATTTAACCAACCTCTTATATCTACCCCATTACCCCTTACATTAGCCCTTTAGGCCTTTATTAGCCAACTTTGACAATTTTACATTTTATGACTCCATTACATTTCATAGGCACTAATGGCCCAAATTACAATATTTTAGACCTTTTAGGTCTTTTTAGTCTTCATATGTCTTCAAATCCTCTAGGATCCATGACTGACCCTAGTTTTCCTCTTTATCCTTTTTGCTTGGCCCTGGTGCTCCTGCACCATTAACATTCTCTGATGAATGATGAACACAAAGTCCTATGTTACAGTTGCTCTATTCAAATTACACCTTTGCATTTTCATGTATCTTGCATTGTTAGACCTCATGTTAGTTTGCATTTTAGGCTGCATTATGAGTTTGAGAGGGTTTCCTTCATCTTTCTTATGGAATTTTAATCAACTGTGGTCATGTCTAATCTTCATTTCCTTAGATCTTTCGTGATCTCAATCAAAATCTTCTATCTTAAATAGTTGATTGATTTTGGGGCATTCTCTTCTCTCCATTTCTTTCCACCTCTTCCAAACTTCTATCTTCCATTCACTTTCACCCCACTTCTTTTCTTCAAATTCAACCTTGGGGCATAATGTTTCATGCTTGATGATCTACCTTGGTTTTGTGATCTTTATATCTTTCATCTAACATCAAGAACCTTATCTTTAGTTCGATTTGATCAAATTTATCAATTTTATATTTCTCCTCTATCTCATTTCGATTTTGATCACGAGGGGGCAATACCTATCAAACTTTAATCCTTGATTCATCTTTATGAATCCTATCAATTGTTTTGCTTGGGGCAACCTTTCTTGATATTCTTATCTTGGGCATGTCAATTACCTATTTACAAGGGTGTTGACTTTGTCTTTTTCAAACAACTTATCTTTGTCTTGATGTGTTCCCATAAAGATCACACGTCTGGGTTATTTTGTGATCCCAAATTGATCTCACACTTCAACTGCATTCTTTGACTACATGTGTTCCCATACAGATCACACATTAGTCAAAGAGGGGCAAATATATGCACCCTAAAATGGTCGCCTGGACTATGGGCCCCCATTTATCAATTTATCATTTTCCTGAATCAATGCTTTGCAACATTTTCAATTCAAATCAATTTCCTTGATCAAATCGTAATTAATTCAATTATTTCAATATTTCCTAAGGTTTGATCATTTCATTAATTATCTTATTTAATTAAAATAAAACAATTCTTTTTATTAAATAAAATAATCTTATTTAATTAAAATTCCTTTTTAATTAAATAATCTTATCTTATTTAATTAAAATCTCTCTTAATTAAATAAAATTATCTCATTTAATTAAAATATCCCTTTTAATTAAATTAAATAATCTTATTTAATTAAAAAAAATCTCTCTTTTAATTAAATAAAACCCCCACTTAAATCTCTCTTTGTTGAAAAAGGAAAAAAATTAAATAAAAATAAATAAAGTTCCTTTTTCTATACATCTTCCTAAGTGGTGGGTTTTTTGCCTCTTAATCATAGCCTTTGATTTTTCCTTTTGAAGATATGAGCACATGGATCAACCAAGATTTAATCTCCACCATTGCTCATTTCTTTTTCCCTCTTAATCTCTACTGTCCATTTCTCTTTATAAGGAAACCTCTCCTTCTCATTTGAGAAGGAAGATTTTATGCTAATGTTATGCTGCAGGTTTGGAGAGCAATTTGGGAGGAGATTTTGAGCACTTGAGCTTGGATATTGCAACTTATCTCTTCTTGTGTTCTTCTTTCATGCCCCATGGCAATCCATTTAGATTAATTTTGCACTTGCAAGTTAAATTAGTTTCATGTTTCCTTTCATAGATTAATCTTGCATTTGTATTTCTTTTCATAGAATAATCATGCATTGTTATCATATAGATTAATTTCCTTTCTTACATTGTTATCATATAGAATAGATTTCATTTGCATGCATATTTTATGATCATGGAGATTAGCATTCTTGCTCTTCCTCTTTGAATATCTCATTTTATGGTGTACTTGTATGGGCACAAACTAGGTCAATTTGAGGGCCTCCATTACAAACCCTTGCACTCCATGAATAGAGATCTATGAGTTGCCATTCGAGACCTCATTCTCGATAAATCTTGGATATAATGATTCATAGAAGTGTGACACATTTTTGGCACACAAATATTAGTACTGACTTTGATCTTGGCCTACCAAGAACTCAGAGAGGGCATGATTCCATCTTTGTAGTGGTGGATAGGTTTTCAAAAATGGCACATTTCATTCCCTGCAAGAAGAATAATGATGTTGTTCATGTAGCATAATTGTTTTTCAAGGAAGTGGTAAGATTACATGGCTTACCAAAGAGCATAGTTTTAGATCGAGATACCAAGTTTGTTGGTTATTTTTGGAGAACCATGTGGAAAAAGTTGAAGACAGATTTGAAGTTCAGTTCAACACACCATCCACAGGTTGATGGACAGAGAAAAGTTGTGAATAGGAGTTTGGAAAACTTGTTGATATGCTTGGTTTTAGATAAACCAAAGGGATGGGATTTGGTTTTACCACATGCAGAATTTGCATATAATAATTCTGTCAATAGGAGCACTGGTAAATCACCATTCCAGATAGTGTATGGAAGTAGTCCTAGAAATGCATCAAAATTAATAAAGTTGGACAAAGGAAAGATAAGTAGCGTTGAAGATGAAGAATTTGCAGAACACTTGAAGAATTTGCATGAGGAGGTGTGACAACATATTAATAAAATGAATCCACAATACAAGGCTAAGGAAGACAAGAAAAAAAGACATAAGGAATTTCAGGTGGGAGATGAAGTCATGGCTCATTTGTGAAAGGAGAGATTTCCAGTAGAAACATATAATAAGTTGAAGATGAATACGTTTGGACCATCTAAAATACTGAGGAAGCATGATTCAAGAAATGCTTATGAAGTAGAGTTGCCTAGTGAACTCAATATTTCACCAGTATTTAACATTTTAGATTTGATAGAATATCATGAGGGAGGTGTTGAGGATAAGATCACAGAAGCACAATGGAATATTCCAGCAACTACTTCAGCTACAGAGGATATTGAAGACATTTTGGACAGTCACGTTAGCATAAGTACAAGGAATAGGACATATGATAAATATTTGGTCAAATGGAAATGATGACCTATAGAAGATTCATCATGGATATCAAGGGAGGAGGTTAACCATCTTGGTTTTCCTTTTCCCACCTGAGACATGACAGGGCCACTTCTCAAATTACCCCCGGTGTCTGATAAAGGAGCATCCTAGGTGTAAGAGCAATCTTGCATCTCCCAAAAATATTTTCTGATTTCTTTTCAATAAGGGCTATTTTGTGTAGAGTTACTATTTATGGAAAGTTACTGTTTTTAGTAAGTTTTTTGTTTGAGCTTAGAATGTTCTATTTTCTTCCCTGGAGGTTCACTTTGATTGTATCATCCTTCCAGTAAAGTTTCTTTGGAAGAACTGATAACTTGGTATCAGAAGAAATTGTCACAAAGTTGAAGCTATATAGGGAAAATCACCCACGTCCATACATAATTTCCAAGGTGAAGGATGACCACAAGGTCCTGGTCAATGAGCAGTGCTTAGTAAAGTTCAAGATTGGAAGTTATCAAGATGAGGTACTTTGCGATATCATCCCCATGGATGCATGTCATTTGTTTTTGGGAAGGCCATTGTAGTTCGACAAGCGTGACATACATGATGGTCATGCTAATACTTATTCTTTGACAAAAGATGGAGTTCAACACAAGCTGAAGCCATTGAAGGAAACATGAGAAAAGGTATGTAGTAATGCCAGAATATGTTTAGTTGATGGAATAAAGTTATTAGAAGGTATGAGGCATGAGCATATGTGTTTTTACCTAATTCCAAAAGTGGGTAAAAAAGAAGTAGAAGATGTACCTGCAGAAGTTGCAGACTTGTTGGAGGAGTTTCAAGATATTGTTTTTGATAATGTACCTGATGGATTACCGCTAGTGAGAAAGATTAGTCATCAGATGGACTTGATCCCAGGGCCTAGTTTGCCAAACAAGGCAGCCCATAGGTTAACTCCAGCAGAGAGAAGAATTGAAAAGACAAGTGCATGAGTTGTTACAAAAGGGATTGATCAAAGATAGCTTGATTCAATGAGCTGTACCAAAAATATTAGCTCCAAAGAAAAATGGAGAATGGAGGATGTGTACAGATTATCAAGCAATCAATAAGATCACTATCAAGTACAAATTTCCCTTTCCAAGAATGGACAATATTGTGGATTGTTTGAGTGGAGCTGAGTATTTCACAAAGATAGATCTAAAGAGTGGATATAACCAAATCAGGATCAAAGAAGGAGATGAATGTAAGATAGCCTTCAAGACAAAGGAGGTCTTATGTGAGTGGTTAGTCATGCCTTTTGGGATAGCCAATGCACTGAGTAGATTCATGTGGCTCATGAATGAAGTACTAAAATAATTTCTGGGTAAGTTTGTTATTGTTTACCTGGATGATATTTTGAGTTTTAGTAAGACATTGGAAGAACATATGATGCATATTTGTAAGGTTTTTGAGAGGTTAAGGGAAGAGAAGTTGTTGATTAGTCTGAAGAAGTGCGGTTTTATGAAGGAGTTAGTGTATCTTGGATTTGTAGTCTGAGAAGAATGTCTAAAACTGGACCCAAAGAAGGTGCATGCTATCCTTGAACGGCCTACCCCAAGGAGTGCTACTGAGGTATGATCTTTTCATTGTTTGGCTAGGTTTTACAAAAAATTTATTCAAGGTTTCAGTAGTATCTATGGACCCTTGACTGAAACAATGAGAGGGGATAGGAAAGTGTTTAAGTGGAATGTAGGGGCAGATAAGAGTTTTGAATGTTTGAAAATAAAATTTACAGAACAACTTGTTTTAGCACTTCCACATTTTAACAAGGTGTTTCAAGTAGACTGTGATGCTAGTGGTAATTGCATTGGAGCATTTTTGAGTCAGGAAGGTAAACCCATTGCTTATTTTAGTGAGAAGTTGAATGATGCCAAGAGAAAATATTTTGTTTATGATCAGGAGTTATATGCTATAGTTCCGGCATTGAGGGAGTGGAGACATTATCTGTTTCCAAAAGATTTTGTTTTATTTACTAATCATCAAGATTTGCAGTATTTGAATAGTCAAGGAAAGTTGAGTCAAAGGCATTTGAAATGGGTTGAGTTTTTATAGAATTACACTTTTTTTTTGAAGCACAGGAGTGGGAAATCTAATAGGGTTATAGATGCCCTTAGCAAAAGACTGCTTTTTCTAAGAGAGATGCAGATTGAGGTTGTTGGGTTCAAGGAACTCAAGAGTATGTATCCTGAAGATTCAGATTTTGGCGAAGCTTGGAAATATTTTAGAGAACCTATTACTCTAGATAGAACCAAATGGTTGGATTTCACAATCTAGGATGATATGTTGTTTCGAGGTAGTCAGTCTTGCATTCCAAAGAGCTTCATGAGGGAGAATTTAATCAAAGAAAAGAATAATGGAGGATTGGCTGGACATTTTGGGTGAGATAAAACCATTTATCTGGTTACTAAGAATTATTATTGGCTACAGTTGCAGCAAGATGTTAAGAAATTTGTACAAGGTTGTAGAGTATGTCAGATGGAAAAAGGAGTGAAGCAGAATACAGGGTTATATCATTCATTACCTGTACTAGAGAAGCCATGAGAGGATATTAGTATGGAATTTGTTCTTGGCCTACCGAGAACTCAGAGAGGGCATGATTCTATCTTTGTAGTGGTGGATAGGTTTTAAAAAATGGCACATTTCATTCCCTGTAAAAATACTAATGATGTTGTTCATGTAGCATAATTGTTTCTCAAGGAGGTGATAAGACTACATGGCTTACCAAAGAGCACAATTTCAGATTGAGACACCGAGTTTGTTGGTTAATTTTGGACAACCTAGTGGAAAAAGTTGAAGACAGATTTTAAGTTCAGTTCAGCACACCATCCACAGGCTGATGGACATACAAAAGTTGTGAATAGGAGTTTGGGAAACTTGTTGAGATGCTTGGTTTGAGATAAACCAATGGGATGGGATTATGTTTTACCATGGGAAGAATTTTCATATAATAATTTTGTCAATAGGAGCACTGGTAAATCACCATTCTAGATAGTGTATGGAAGTAGTCCCAGAAATGCATCAGAATTAAGAAAGTTGGACAAAGGAGAGACAAGTAGCACTGAAGCTGAAGACTTTGTAGAACACTTGAAGAATTTGCACGATGAGGTTTGGAAACATATTAATAAAATGAATACATAGTACAAGGATAAGGTAGAAAAGAAAAGAAGACATAAGGAATTTCAGGTGGGAGATGAAGTCATGGTTAATTTTCAAAAGGAGAGATTTTTAGTAGGAACATATAATAAGTTGAAGATGAAGAAGTTTGGACCATGCAAAATACTGAAGAAGTTTCCTAGTGAACTCAATATTTCACCAGTATTTAAAATTTTAGATTTGACAGAATATCATGAGGGAGGTGTTGAGAATCATATCACAGAAGCACAATGGAATATCCCAGCAACTACTTCATCTATAGAGGATATTGAAGACATTTTAGATAGTCGTGTTGGCAAAAGCACAAGGAACAAGACATATGAAGAATATTTG
Organism: Thuja plicata; assembly: GCA_018584345.1. Lineage (NCBI taxonomy): Eukaryota > Viridiplantae > Streptophyta > Pinopsida > Cupressales > Cupressaceae > Thuja > Thuja plicata. The sequence continues at coordinate 1,699,174 of MU225910.1, forward strand.
GTCAAATGGAAAGGACAACCTATAGAAGATTCATCATGGATATCAAGGGAGGAGGTTAACTATCTTAGTTTTCCTTTTCCCACCTGAGACATGATAGGGTCACTTCTCAAATTACCCCAGGTGTGTGATGCAAGAGCATCCTTGGTGTAAGAGCAATCTTGCATCACCTAAAAATATTTTTTGGTTTCTTTTCAATAATGGCTATTTTGTGCAGAGTAACTATTTCTGGAAAGTTACTATTTTTAGTAAGTTTTCCATTTGAGCTCAGAATGTTCTCTTTTCTTCCCTAGAGGTTCACTTTGATTGTATTAGCCTGCCAGTAAAGTTTCATTGCTAGATCAAATCTAGTTTTGTAGATATTAGATATTTTTGGTATTGGCAGCAGGGTACAAAAACTTTGAACTTAGTTTTGAAAACTTTAGAGGCTCCAAAAGGGGTTGAAACCTTGTCTGATTGAAAAATACCCATTCACATGTTGTAGATAACTTTGTGGCATTTCCAAAATGGGGTTACAGTGGCCCATCGGGTCAATAGTTGATGAGTTATGGTCTTCGAAAGTTGCGCTACCTGAACTTGAAAATGTTAAAGTTTCTTCAAAATTTATTTTTTGGTTCTGAAGTTCTTTTGGCCTACTCTAATGTAATAAAAATGAATAATAATATCTTAGGGTTGGTCAGCCTCAAACTTAAGAGTTTGATTTCTAGAGTCTTCTTGGGCGGTTAAAATTGGCTATATATTGAAGGCCTGTAGGGTTGTCTAGGGTAGTTTTGGGTTATGCAGTTGGTTGCTCTGGCTTGTAGATTATTGTAATAAAATGCCCATGTGGTTGTGCATGTTTCATTTCTAAAGGTGCATGTTATATTTCAGAATATTGTAATTTCATTTCATGGTGGATAATAGAAAGCTCATTCTTGTCTTTGAAAATTTTGTTATTCTCGATTTTGTTGTGTGTTTGTATTAATAAGGGGAGCACACTTCATCAAGTGGTATCAGAGTAGGAGTTCCTGAGTGTGTAGATAGATCACTGACTGTGAGGCATTTTGCACCAGGACTATGGTTGTGGGTTCGCATGATAAGAGCCAACATGCCTCCACATAGAAACTATGGCGGGAGAGTTGCAGGTGTGACAGAAGAGGGTTTTAGAGTCCTCCAGGAAGCTTTTGTGCTCCGAGTGCCATCTCTCAGCTAGAGCAGTCAGCAAACCTTGATTTACCCTGATATCATGTAAATATCTTAGTGATAATAAACCTACATGAGTGACTAGCTCTACCACGTCGACGGTGAAAGATCTAGACAGAGCAAGGACATGACCAGGGTACGGTCCGCAGAATGATACAACCTCAAAAGGAACCTATTTAAAAATATAGTAATTAAAAGTTCAAATTAATATTCTATCTAAGACAACTAAGAAGAAAAGTATTAAGCTAAGTTTTTTTGGTCATCAGACAGAGAAAAAAAGTCAAAATTGGAAGAAAATGAAGTCTAAAACCAGAAACAACTTTGTTCCTATGGGGTGCGATCCCTTTTACAGGATGTGATCTATGATTTCTGGGATGCGATGGGGAATTTGGGAAGTGATCTTGTTTTAATAGGATGCAATGCGGGATGTGGCATGTGACCCTATTTTCACAGGACACGATATCCTTCAAATTCCTATATTCAACTAGCAAAAGTGATGAAAAATTTAACACGGGAAACAATCCAGAAAATATGAGAAATGACACAGGAATTTGGTGAAAAATAGATGTGAATTGGGATTAACTAGATGTGATCCTAAATACTAGAAATAATGCAAAACAAAATGACTCATAACTACTACCAAAATGCATAAAAATGGAATCTAAAAATTTGACAAGGTAGGTTTTCAAGTACTTACCAGTGGTGGGTAGTCAGCTGGACGCTAATGTCATTGGCTGAGCTTGAATCGATGCTTCTCAATGGGGACCACCATCTTCTCTATAGGTCTCTCTGAATTACCAAGGATAAAAGTGAAAATGATTGGGTAAAAAGTGAATTTTGAGATATATATTTGACTTTTTGAGCTAATTAGGAGCTCCAAAACTCCTCCTAGACAACTAAAACTCAATCTTGTTCTCTTTCTGATCAATCAGGAATGAAATCAAAAGCACAGATGATGTTTTACACAACACAGTAAAATATTTTACCACAATTACCAAAAATGCAGAATTGCTCCATATATTCAAAAAATGATTCACAGGCTTTACGCAATCAGTCTTCCGGGTTCTATATCATCAAATTGCACATTAATCATCAAAATCTTGATAAGACATAATTTTATCACATTCAAAACTCACATTTTAACATGATTAACATGGTAAAATTGTGTTTTCTCTTAACACCCCTTCGTTTCTCCACTTCTTCTAATTGACTCTTTCTCGATTCAATCGATCAATTCAAGTGATATTTCATTCTACAAAGGGATTTATTCTTTTTCCTTTGATTTCATTCCCAAGGGGGCATGATCACACTTAAATCAATCAAATTATTGCTCAAAACAATATTAAAACAACTTCATTATCAAACGACTAAGGTATGACGGTTCCTTGACTAAGTCAGGACTATTAGATTGAAGGCTTTGGTTCTCACAAGCTGGATATCTTATGTCTACTCTTTATCAGATTCTTATTAAGCTCCTGGCAGCTTTGTACTAACCTTCATTCGATCAAGTTTGGAGTTAGTATTATCAATTCTCGGATGACAACCAAGTTCAGAATTGGTATTTTTAGATATTTTCTTATTGACCTTTTTTTGATCAATTTAAAATTCAATTCTATCAGTCTTAGTTCAATCAAGTGCGAGACCGATCTCATTAGACATTTCATTCGATCAAGTGCAAAATTCTCAAACTTTCTGAAGTCAACATCAAAACTTTCTTTGAATCAATGGGCTTCTCGCACATCAATTCAAAGAGGGGAAAATGTAACCACCCGAATTTGGTCTGCTCTGACCATAGACCCTATTTTCCCTAAGTGTGATCATACCCCTAATTATGTCAAGACAATTCTCTAATTTATTTCCATAATTCATTTAAATCAAATTTAGTCTCTGTTAGCGAACATATTTGTCTTTTTATAAATAATCTTTTAAGTTTCCTCTATCACCCTTAAAAGATAGACTATTCCTAACAGTTGGGTAAGTGTATTTTATAATCACTTCCCTCTGAATTTTATACAGGTACAGCTCCCTTAAATGATATTCAATCAAATGATAAAATAATTTAATCAGTTAGCTTTTAACCAGAAATATTATAAAGGCAACAATATCATTCTTCGATGATATGTTTTGAAACAACTAAAGAAGTACAAATAACAAGGTAATGAATATGAAGGAAACATGGTCCCTTCCACAATAGCATTTCATGAAAATCATAAACAACTTTGACTGCAGATAATTAATAATAGATAAAACTCAAGATTTAGATACCATGAAATAGATGACTAAGATATAAAATAGATCAACTATATGCCAACACAGGGCACTTTGATTAAAATCATAAACAACACAGATTCATTGATTTTTCTGTCATATACTTCGAGCATTACTACATAGGTAATTATCTAAAAATCAATTCAGTTCATAGCGATCACCTTTTGAATTCTAATTATCAAAAACTATCTAACTATCAAAGTTTTTCCGAACCCTTTCAAAGTTTTAGCAGCCATAATAAATAGCAGTAGAGCACCGAGAGGCCTCCTGAAAAACACGGCCTCTTGGTGAAATAGTTAAGTAACAAATCCATCAGTCAGAGGACACGCGTCCTTGAAATTTAGCATAACAATAAAGTAAAAATAGGAAACTAGATGGCAGAATCAGGTTCTTTATCCAAGGCACGATCCTCGCTTTTCACTGGGCTCCCTTCTTTGTCAGTGACCGATTGGGTCAGTTTCCATTCTTTGTATGCTTGAACTAACTCCTTGGCAAGCGACAGGTGTGGGATCTTAGAGTTCACTATCCGAGCCATGGAGGAATCTTTATTCCAACTCAGCTTTTTCACCCTATCAGTAACATTAGATAACTAATCAACACACAAATAAAGTATGGATTCAATCCTTGCTATCGGGGTCAAATTAGAGGCCTTAGGCTAAATCTTGTCTCTGATGGCTTTAATAGCTGATTCAAAAGCATCCAAAGCGCCTTTCAGTTCTTGCTCACCGAAGACAGAGGGGTAGGTATAAGTGAAATTAATCACTTTTAACTCTGTTAGGGTAGCCTTTTAGATTTTCTTTGCTTAAGCTTCATACTCTTTATTCTCTATAATAGCACCTCTTATCAGGGCAATACGCCAGCTGATGTTTTTTATGAGTATGAAGAAGTAGGACTCCTCGACACCTTTTAGTGACTTTTCTGCACAGAATTTACCAAAGCCATGCCTTTCAATCTCCATAAATTTAGTCATCGCTGACACCCACTTTTCTTCATCCGTGCTCCATACCTGTCGTTGAGCCTGCAATTCCTCTATAGCTATCTCGGTGTTATGAAGGACCGAATGGGAATCTTTGATATACTGTTTGCCATTGTTTAGTACATGAGCCATCCACTCATCCACTGAAGAAAATAGAGTTCATCCCCTTTGAACTTGATTCAGTAGCTTCTTATTTTCTTCAGAACTGGGGTCGAACACTTGAGAAGACTGAGATAACGGTGTAGCATCAAAGTTTCAAAATGCGTTAATAAACTGAGAAAGTGAAATAATGGTCTGTTTCAATTCTTTCTTTTCTTTTCTATCCTTTACCGATGTAATCAGCATTTGCTGGGCTATTTCTTTGAACAAGTGGTTTTTCCTGGCTATGTCCATTGTTCCCAACTCTATTTTGGTAACTTCAAAGTCCTCAACTGCCACATCTAGTTTCTCTTCCTTGGGCCTATAAGTAGCAACCTCGACCATCCATTTTCGAGTCTTAGCATTAGCAAACATGCATGCTGTGCTTTTACCTTCTTGTCCTTGGGGGTTTTCTGAGTGTACTTACTCACAATATCCTGCACTGGTATGGATATAGGAATCAAACTCTATTTTTTATTGATCGATAAAGTCAACCATTTGGGCATGTCATTGGTCGCTACTAGTTGGGGACCGACCTTAACAGGAGTATCCATCAGATCCAAGGTTACGTCTTCAAGATCAAAAAGATCTTTCACAATCTGGTCTTCATCACTAATCTGATAATTCAAATCCTCAAACTTATCATCCTCCCGATTTACTGTCTCTATCTATTCTTGAGTCATCTTTGCCTTCTTTTGGGATTGGGAGTGCGACCTGGTGATACGCTGAGGAGAAACCACAGATGAAAGTTCTGCAACAGACTTATTTTTAGATTCTTTCTTCTGTTGCTTACCAGATGAACCTGCATTATCAGATGTTTTAGGTGTGTTAGAAACAAAGGGGGAAGAAAATGAAATGGAAGACTTATTTCCAGTCTTTTTAGGACTGAACTGCCCTTTCTTCACTTGTAGCC
>MU225910.1:1704697-1719814 GCA_018584345.1 Thuja plicata
AGCCACTTCTCAGTTAACTTGAGAACATGTTGTGTTCTGCTTTGAATGTCATCATCTTCCTCCTTTAACCAATCAACATCTACTTCTTCAGTATCGAGAGGTCTTTTGAAATTAGGTTCAATCAAATTAGAGCCATCGTCTGTCACTCCCTCTATGCTGAATTGTATTCTCATTGACAGAATTTGAGAGATACAGAGTCTGCTGTGGCTTCTGGTCATGACTTGAGATTCATTTACACAATCTTCCCAGAAATCCTCAAAATGGGGAACTGGGAACATGTGAGATCTTAAGCCCAGGCTGCCGCTAGAAAAATTCTTATTATCAAAGCTTGTTCTTTCTGTATAGTACTTGAAATCAAAATGACCTAGGTCACTTCTGATACTTATAGCATCTTCAAAGGTTAGACATGAAAACTTCCCTAGCTGCAATGGAAATAGTTTTTCACCTCGGTCTCCAGGAAGGAAATGCTTTAGCACGACAACAAGCTATCTACAGATTTTAGTAAAGATAAAACAGTCAAATGCATATCGAGGCAATTTGGTAGGGGCGTCTTCAAAACTGCCAATCCTTAGATAAGAGAATTTAGGGAATTGGATGTAATAAATCCCAAACCTAGTGACAAAGTGTTGAGCTTCTGAGCACATTCTCTTGGCTGAATCTCCAAACATTTCAAAGAAAATTTTTCCCATAAAAGTATCATTAACTCTTCTGTAATTCTGAATTACATTATCTTTACGAAGCATAGAGAAATATTCAAACACATACATGCCATCAATCCAAGGCTCATGAATCATGCCACTCCATACCCTACTACATGCTAGACAATACATAAGATAAGAGGACATATAAAAGCTACAGCCAGTATGCTTGGAGCTATTCAATTGTTCCCTCATGGATTCTGCAATTAACTCTTCCCAATCTAGCATATGCCTTCCCTCTAAAATAATTTGTACATAACAGAATAACCAATCTACAAACAAAGAAGCTTCAGGGGGCCCCCTAACTATGTGCAACATTACCATGATATCACTAATATGCGGATTCATGTGATTTCTGTTTAATTTCTTGGGCAACCGAGAACCTCCTCTTTGGGCATTTATCAACCAATACTTAGTTAGGGAAGTACAGTTTGCATCAGTATTGGGTTTGAATTTAACTAGAGATTGGGCGGGAAAAAAAAGCTGAGAAAGTCCGTTCTTGGATTTGAAAAGCTGAGGAAAAAATTCCTCTATTTATGGCCATCAAAACTTCACCATTCCTATTAAGAATTGACTCAGTTCGCTGATCATAATGTTTAATACATTCATGAACAAGCTCTAGGAAAACCACGACAGGAGGGAAACATGCAGCTATACATAACTCGCTACTCAAAATTTCCATAGAAGGGACATTTTCTTCCACACATGCAGTAAGCCTATCAGCTATCCCTTCAATATCATAACCTTCTAAGTCCGTGTCTATTACAATAGAATTTTCATAGACTAGACTAGACACATTCCCAAAGAAATGAAATGCTGAGTTCATTTTGCAAGAATAGACTGCAAATTGCTATAGAAAGCCCCGCAAAATTCACCAGCTTTTAAATTTAAACACTGGAAGAATGATAGCCTGACTTACCTTAGTCTCTGAGGAAAATTTTGCAATTGGAGCTCCGAAAAACCCTTACCTCCATTCTTTACGCATAGAGAGAACAATAGTAATTAAAAAATGAATGCCAAGGAGGGCTTTTAAAGGAAACGTCTTGAATGAGTAATTAACTACCCATAATTAAGACAATAATGTCTCAAAAAGAGAAGTGACCGTTCCCACACGAGATCATTTACTACCACTTTTCAAAAACTTTTATGTTGCACAAACTCCTCATTAATTCGACAGCTCAGACATGATTTAGCCACCATCGAAAAGACCTCTTCATTAATAGTTTTACCCGAGCGGGACCCATGCCTGAAAAGATGGCGGTTGTCCTTGTTTTATGCCACCTATCATTTTTAAAGATCCTTGAACACTCTTGAACACTCTTGAACAAGTTCAATGATGTTTGTATGTGTTCACCTTCATTCAAGCCCGTTCCTTCATATCCCACCAACACTTTGATACCGAGGGCCAAAACATTTAACCGGTAATCTTCCACCCTAGACTGGCCAAAGTTTCGTAATCTAAGGCTCACGTAACACCTTCCTTTAGTGAAAATGCTAATCATCTGCTTATGCTTTATAAAGAAAATGAACTGGTTTGAACATCCTTGAACGCCCTTGAACAAGTTCAAGGTTGTTCATAGGTGTTCAAGCCTGTTCAAACCTGTTCAAAAGATACGTTAGCAAAGGACTTTTCTCTCTTTAACGAGGAAGGATGAAACATAGGGAATAACTTTTGCTAGGATTTTAAACATGAGGGCTTGGGCATCTTGAGATACACAAAATAACAAGGCAACTCTAAAAAAGTAATATTAAGGACAAAGATCAAGATTTGGACCAACACCGGCTCTGACTGGGGACTAACTTTTACCAAAGCCAGAGAACTCAACTACTCTAGTTTCGCAAATTGCTGCAAGAAGGACTCAAAAAACTTGCAAGAAAGGGGAAACACACCAAACAGAAGCAAACCTAACCTAATATATACAGCAGGACGCAAAGACAAAGATTAGAGTTTCAGCAATTTAAGATCTTGCCTATTATAGGAAAATGGTAAGATCATTCCATCTGGATAAGCCAACCTGAAAGCATTTGTTTCCAACTCTTTAGTGATAACAAAGGGGCCTTTCCATAGTGACTCAAACTTATTGTGGGCACCTTTAGGAGCTTTTCTCTTGTCCCAAAATAGAACTTCATCTCCGTTCAGAAAACTTCTGGGCCTTGCTCTCCTGTCAAAAATGTTCTTCACTCCAGCTTGATGCTTAGTAATCCTATCTACCAGAGCTTCTCTTTCTTCTTCTAATTTATGCAAGTACATAATTCTCTTCTCCAAGGAGTCTTTGAAGGTTTGATCTTCAATGGCCATCTGTAGCTTTATTGCGGAAAGTTCCAGAGGAACTGACACTTGTGCCCCAATTCCATACACCAACTCAAAGGGTGCCATACCGATTGCTCTTTTAGGTGTAATCCTATCAGCCCAAAGGGCTTCAAAAATTTTCTTATGCCAATTTTTGCCACTATCATCTACCAGATTTTTCATGATCATTATCAAGTTTTTATTACTTGACTCGGCCTATCCATTTCCTTGGGGAAAGTAATCGGACGAGTGAGCCAGAGAGATATTGTGATCGAAACAGAAAAGAGAAAGCTCCTATGAAGAGAAATAAGTGGCATTATCCACCACAATCTTTTGGGGTACACTGAACCACACCAAAATGTTATCTTTTAAGAATTCACGGACTACCTGAGAGTTAGCCTTTTTGGTTGGAATCACCTCGACCCACTTAGTGAAGTAGTCAGTCACTATTAGGATATAAATATGCCCTAGACTTGACTGAGGACTGATAGGGCCTATAAAATCAATACCCCATTTCTTGAATGGTTCACTTACCACAACTGGTCTTAAAGGAAAAGCAGCTAATTGAGGCCTTCCAGAAAATAATTGACATTTTTCGCAATTCCTAACAAATGCATAGGCATCTCTGAACATACCCGGCCAATAAAAACAATTTCAGAGGATTTTGAATGCCGTTACTGTAGACGAGAAATGACCTCCATAGGCCTCCTCATGAAATGTTTCAAGCAACTGTAATTGCTAACTTTTATCCACACATCTTAGAAACGTACCATCAAGACCCCTTTTATAAAGCACACCTTGCCATATTACATACTTAGCCACTTGCAGCCTCAGAGTTTGTCTTTCTTTAGGTGACAGCCTTTGTGGACATTCTCCATATGTCAAGAAATAGGCAATGTCGCAGAACCAAGAATCTGTTAAACTAACCAATAATACTTGAGATATTTCAGATTCTAGATTTTCAGGATGACTAACATTTTCTGTGATAAATTTACACAAGCCCCTACCTCTAACAAACTTAGTGGGTTTGATTATCAAATCATATTCTTGAATATTTGTCACCCATGCTACTCTTTTATTCATCGCTATTTCTTGTTGGGTGAGTAATGCTTTCACCGCTGGATCAGGGAAAAACACTACAGAATGTGAGTGAAGGATGTAAAATCTGAACTGTTTAACCGATTTCACCATAGTGAAGGCTTTCTTTTCAATTGGAGTATATTTTAGTTCATGCTTCTTTAAAGGTGTACTCATGAAAGCGATGGGGGATTCATTTCCTAAAACATCTTTCTGAGTTAGAATTCCAGACAGAGTGTGATCAGAGGTGTAACAATAGATGATGAAATCTTTTTTGTAATTAGGGTAAACTAGAGATGGGGCATTGGCCACAACTATCTTAATTTCTTGAAAAGCCTTTCTACCTTCTTCTGTCCACTTAAAAGGGTGTTTTTCACTCATCATCCCCACTATGTGCTTTGTCAACTCAGAAAAATATGGGACAAAAGCCCTCAAAAATTTAATCTGACCGAAGAAAGATTTGACCCCTATCCTTGTTGAAGGTAGACCGATCTGTTCAATAGCCTTGACTCTTTTGGGATCAATTCTGATTCCCTCTTTGGATACAATATGTCCCAATAATTTTCCTTCGGTCACACCAAAAACTGATTTTTTAGGATTGAGTGAAATGCCATGAACTCTACATCTCTACAGAACTGATTTAAGGTCTCAGACATGATGTTTCCTCCTTTTGGAATACACCGTTAAATCATCAAGGTAAATTACTATGATTTTGTTTTTCAGATCAGCAAAAGAGGAATCCATCACCCTTTGAAAAGTTGCTCCCGCATTGATCAAGCCAAAGGGCATTCTATTTTAAGCAAAATTTCCCCACGATGTAGTAAAAGAAGTCTTCTATTTATCATCATCAACTACCCTTACTTGATTATATCTAGAAAACCCATCAAGTAGAGACATCATTTCTGACCCTGCAACTGCCTGTAATACATGTTCCATTTTGGGTAGTGCGTAATTATCTTTGAGACTGGCCTGATTTAAATTCCTAAAGTCTACACAGATCCTTATTTCACCATTCTTTTTTCTAACAGGGACAATATTGGCAATCCAGGTTGAATGGTGGATAGGGTAGATGATTCTAGCTTTTAACATCTTGTCAACCTCTTTTAATATCACTTCTGAAACTTTGGGATTGTAACTACGAAGATTTTGTCTAAAAGGATTTGATTCAGGCTTGAGAGGGATGTGGTAACTAAATTTCCCTTTCCAAAAATCTTTAAGATCACTATAATCCCAAGAAAAAACATCAGTGTAGGCTATCAACAGGATTTGAAGGTTTTTCTTTTCTCGGGTAGATAACATTTTACCTATAAAAATCCACTTGGGTTCAGCCATAGTGCCAATGTTCACCTTGTCATATTCCTTTTGCACATCTGATTGAGCATTTTTTCTTGGAACAAAACTATCATCCTTTCGAGAAAACAAGTTCTCTAACGACACCAAACCCTTGGGAATTTTGTTGCTTTTCAGTTGGACAAGTTCTTCTTCTTGTAAGGATTTAGGGTTTATCCCTCTGCTGTCTTCGTTCATTCCTTCAAAGTACGTAGAAGATAAAGCTTCTACACATGCCATAAAATACTTTATCTGGGCATCATCTTCAAAAACTTGTAGGTGGTCAATGTTATTTGGGACAGCTGGTCTGTATATCATCTCAACCCTATATGTTCCTATTTTGAAATCTGGGTGAGGAAGAAGCAGAGATGCTGATACAGCTAGGGAATCAGCCCTTGTATTGAGAATTATGGGAATAGATTCTATGGAGAAGGCTTCAAAAGAATCTATTTCATCCCATACCAAATTTCTGTAATGTTTCAAACGTTCATTCTTTACTGAAAAATGACCTTTTACTTGTTTGACAATAAGCTCAACATCACCTTTTACAACAAGTGCTTTTACTCCCAATGTTTTGGCTTCTCACAGCCCCAACAAAAGAGCTTCATATTCAACGATATTATTGGTATTTTTAAAATCCAATTTGTAGGAAAAAGGAATATACTGAACATCGGGCCCTTTGAAGACTACACCAGCCCCTGAACCTATGGTAGCACAACTACCATCAAATTCCATCAGCTAAATTTGTTCATTTCCACCAGAATGTTCACAAAGGGGAGGGGTTTCATCTGAGAAAATCATGTAATTACCAAATTCACAGTCTTCAAATAAAATTTGTGCTTTAGGATCATCAGATGGAATTACAGTGTATTTGTTCTTGGCTTCAGGTTCCAGTTTGACCTTTTTCTTCCCAATTGGGATGATGGCTTCTGACCAATCCATCTTTATTTCCCCACCCATGTATCTGTAGAAAGTTCTACTCAAGAGCATACCGTAACTTGCAAGTATATCTGCTACTAAAATGGTCAGCTTGAGTCTTTTATCAGGATAGGCTGCTAAAACAGCTTGAGCATCTTTAACTTGACCGATTAAGGGTACTTGTTTTCCATCCATTGAGTAACACCTCCCAAAGGTTTTGGTCATGGTTAAACCTAAAGATTTGGCTACAGATGAGGGCATAACATTGTTGGAGGCTCCAGAGTCTATAATACAGTTACTCAATTTAAGGCCATTTAGGAGTAGGGAAATATAAAAGGGATCAGGCTTCCTAGTTTCATCAAATTCACATTTCACTTCAGGAGTAGGAGTGACAGTGGTGTCGCTCTGGTTCATGAAAAATGGTGAAATAACTGTAGGGGAATCAAGTGGTTGATCAATTGGGTCAAAAACACATTGATTAGATTGTGATGAGTCTGCAAGGTCACCTTTCACATATTTGACTAGTTTGTCTAATTCTTTGGGATTTAACCTCAGATATTCTGTAGGAGAGATTTGAATAGCAGAAGACTTGCAAAAGTCTACAAAAGAAAAAGAAGACAAGTTGGAGTCTTTTCGCACAACCTTAACATCAGGGGTCAAAGAAGTAGAAGAAGAAGTAGTACTTACAGGATCCTGAGTCTTATAGACAGGATTAGCTGGAGCCAGACTCTTCTTTGAAGACTTTTTGTTTTGAGTAAGCATAGCACAAGTAGGATCCCCAAGGGTAACCAGAATATCTCCTCTTTCTGAATCAGATTCATATTCTAAAAAGTATGAACCAGAATCACTAGGTCTATCTTGAGGGAGCTCTTCTATAGTACATTCCCCTAGTACATCCTTAGTAGCCTCCATTTGTACATGTCTTTGCATATCAGGACAAGAATTACCATCATGATCTATTGTCAGATGGAAGGAACACATAACAGCTTCTTTTGGTGAAGCTTCTATGGACAATCTTGGATGATTTGGAGGCAATAAAGGAGTTTTATTGTGCAATTGATTAGGTTTTTTTCGACTGATATCTTGATAAGGAGAAGGGAAAGAAGATCCCTATTTAGGTAATTTCCTTTTCAAGGTGATTACGTCATTCAATAATCTCTGAACTATTGGATGTGTAGGAGCTGAAGTAGAAGGTTGAGAATGAGGATTCTGAACATCTTTTCTCCATTTCCCAGCTGTAATAAGATCATCTTCTAACTCAGTAGCCTGTTCTTGGGCAACAGCTAAATCAGCTGGTCTACTCCTTCTCACGTGGAATCCTATGTTCGAGGGCATATAATTTACAAAGAAACACTACTGGTTTTTGGGGGTTGGTCTTTTGGCAACGGGGATTCTATGAATAAATTTGTTGTATCTTGCCACATAATCTCTCATGGGCTCATGAATCTCCTTCTTCATTTGTGTTAATTGTGCTAGCAAAGAATGTTCATCATCAGCTCCTTTAAAATTCCCTTTGAATGTTGTCTTCATGGTTTGCCAACTTGTGATGGATCCAGCTGGCAGGTGGCCAAACCATTCTGTGGCTCCTTCTAAGAGAGATTGAGCGAAGAGTCTTACTTCTACATCTTCATGTTGTACTACCAGAATGGCAGTAGCTACATTGAATGCATTCAAGTGTTCATCGACTGAAACTTTGCCATCTCCCAAGAATTTAGGTAAGACTTCTTTAATACCTTTAGGGAGAGGATGATGAGCTCCCAAATTCAAAGTACCAATGACTGCACCCCATGGCTGAGCCATAACTCTAGTTGGAAAGATTATAACTAGAGGTGGCGCTTGTATACCGGACAAAGTTAAAGCTTGCTAGACACTAGAGGACGAAGAATAATTGGGGGTGGCTTTAGGAGGAGAAGGAGGTCTAATTTTTTCTTTGGGTCTTAAGATAGAAGGGGAGAAAAATGAAGATTTTGCAAGCTTTCAAAGAAAGAATAAAAAATACCCTCCTTCCTCTGGGACCTGGTGTAAGGTTGAGAATCAAGAATTATTCTAATTTATCACCTTTGAGCGATTCTGTCAACAACTTGTACCTCCTGGATGACTAGGAGTCCCCTTAACCACTCTCCTATATCTTCCTCTTCTTCTAAAACTAGGAGAACTTGCTGATACTGATGATAACTAGTCTTTAAACTCCAAGCAACAGTGTTCAAATCAGAAATGATATCCTCTTGAGTGTTTTGGAAATTAAGATCTGGTTGGATAACTGGAGGTTGCTCCACCAAATTGGGTATTATCACAGCTGGTAAGACCATAACTTATTCATAAAATAGAACATTAAACACGGGTCTACACTGTAAGCGCTCCCCAGTAGAGTCGCCAAAAATATGTTAGCGAACAGATTTATCTTTTTATAAATAATCTTTTAAGTTTCCTCTATCACCCTTAAAAGATAGACTATTCCTAACAGTTGGGTAAGTGTATTTTACAATCACTTCCCTCTAAATTTTATACAGGTACAGCTCCCTTAAATGATATTCAATCAAATGAGAAAATACTTTAATCAGTTAGCTTTTAACTAGAAAGCTTATAAAGGAAACAATATCATTCTTCGATGATATGTTTTGAAACAACTAAAGAAGTAAAAATAACCAGGTAATGAATAGGAAGGAAACACAGTCACTTCCACAATAGCATTTCATGAAAATAATAAACAACTTTGACTGCAGATAATTAATAATAGATAAAACTCAAGATTTAGATACCATGAAATAGCTGACTAAGATATAAAATAGATCAAATATATGCCAACACAGGGCACTTTGATTAAAATCATAAACAACACAGATTCATTGATTTTTCTGTCATATACTTCAAGAATTACTACACAGGTAATTATCTAAAAATCAATTCAGTTCACAACGATCACCTTCTGAATTCTAATTATCAAAAACTGTCTATCTATCAAAGTTTTTCCGAACCCTTTCAAAGTTTTAGCAGCCAGAATAAATAGAAGTAGAGCACCGAGAGGCCTCCCAAAAAACATGGCCTCTCGGTGAAATAGTTAAGTTAATAATCCATCATTCAGAGGACACGCGTCCTTGAAATTTAGCATAACAATAAAGTAAAAATAGGAAACTAGATGGTAGAATCAGGTTCTTTATCCAAGGCATAATCCTCGCTTGTCGCTGGGCTCCCTTCTTCGTCGGTAATCAATTGGGTTAGTTTCCATTCTTTGTATGCTTGAACTAACTCCTTGGCTAGCGACAGGTGCAGGATCTTAGAGTTCACTATCCAGGCCATGGAGGCATCTTTATTCCAACTCAGCTTTTTCATCTTATTAGTAATATTAGATAATTGATCAACACACAAATAAAGCATGGATTCAATCCTTGCTATCTGGGTCAAATCAGAGGCCTTAGGCTAAATCTTGTCTCTGATGGTTTTAATAGCTGATTCAAAAGCATCCAAAGCACCTTTCAGTTCTTGCTCACCAAAGACAGAGGGGTAGGTATAAGTGAAATTAATCACTTTTAACTCTGTTAGGGTAGCCTTTTAGATTTGCTTTGCTTTAGCTTCATACTCTTTATTCTCTATAATAGCACCTCTTATCAGGGCAATACGCCAGCTGATGTTTTTTATGAGTATGAAGAAGTAGGACTCCTCGACACCTTTCAGTGACTTTTCTGCATAGAATTTACCAAATCCATGCCTTTCAATCTCCATAAATTTAGTCATCGCTGACACCCACTTTTCTTCATCCATGCTCCATGCTTGTCGTTGAGCCTGCAATTCCTCTATAGCTATCTCAGTGTTATGAAGGACCGAATGGGAATCTTTGATATACTGTTTGCCATTTTTTAGTACCTGAGCCATCCACTTATCCACTGAAGAAACTAGAGTTCATCCCATTTGAACTTGATTCAGTAGCTTCTTATTTTCTTCAGAACTGGGGTCGAACACTTGAGAAGACTGAGATAACGGTGTAGCATCAAAGTTTCAAAATGCGTTAATAAACTGAGAAAGTGAAACAATGGTTTGTTTCAATTCTTTCTTTTCTTCGCTATCCTGTACCGATGTAATCAATATTTGCTGGGCTATTTCTTTGAACAAGTGGTTTTTCCTAGCTATGTCCATTGTTCCCAACTCTATTTTGGTAACTTCAAAGTCCTCAACTGCCACATTTGGTTTCTCTTCCTTGGGCCTATAAGTAGCAACCTCAGCCGTCCATTTTCTAGTCTTAGCATCAACAAACATGCACACTGTGCTTTTTACCTTCTTGGCCTTGGGGGTTTTTTGAGCGTACTTACTCACAATATCCTGCATTGTATGGATATAGGAATCAGACTCCATTTTTTATTGACTGAGGAAGTCAGCCATTTGGGCATGTCACTGGTCGCTGCCCATTGGGGACCAACCTTAATAGGAGTATCCATCAGATCCAAGGTTACATCTTCAAGATCAAAAAGATCTTTCCCAATCTGGTCTTCATCACCAATCTAATAATTCAAATCCTCAAACTTATCATCCTCCATATTTACTGTCTCCATATGTTCTTGAGTCATCTTTGCCTTCTTTTGGGATCGGGAGCGCAACCTGGTGATACGCTGAGGAGAAACCATAGGTGAAAGTTCTGCAACAGACTTCTTTTTAGATTCTTTCTTCTCCTGCTTACAGATGAACCTACATTATCAGATGTTTTAGGTGTGTTAGAAACAAAGGGGGAAGAAAATGAAATGGGAGACTTATTTCCAGTATTTTTAGGACTGAGCTTCCCTTTCTTCGCTTGTAGCCACTTCTCAGTTAACTTGAGAACATGCTGTGTTCTTCTTTGAATGTCATCATCTTCCTCCTTTGACCAATCAACATCTGCTTCTTCAGTATCGAGAGGTCTTTTGAAATCAGGTTCAATCAAATCAAAGCCATCATCTGTTACTCCCTCTATGCTAAATTGTATTCTCATTGACAGAATTTGAGAGATACAAAGTCTACTGTGCCTTCTGGTCATGACTTGAGATTCATTTACACAATCTTCCCAGAAATCCTCTAAATGGGGAACTGGGAACATGTGAGACCTTAAGCCCAGGCTGCCACTAGAAAAATTCTTATTATCAAAGCCTATTCTTTCTGTATAGTACTTGAAATCAAAATGACCTAGGTCACTTTCGATACTTATAGCATCTTCAAAGGTTAGACATGAAAACTTCCCTAGCTGCAATGGAAATAGTTTTTCACCTCGGTCTCCAGGAAGGAAACGCTTTAGCATGACAACAAGATGTCTACAGATTTCAGCAAAGATAAAATAGTCAAATGCATATCGAGGCAATTTGGTAGGGGCGTCTTCAAAACCGCCAATCCTTAGATAAGAGAATTTAGGGAATTGGATGTGATAACTACCAAACCTAGTGACAAAGTGTTGAGCTTTTGAGCTCATTCTCTTCACTGAATCTCCAAACATTTCAAAGAAAAGTTTTCCCATAAAAGTATCATGAACTCTTCTGTAATTCTGAATTACACTATCTTTATGAAGCATAGAGAAATATTCAAACACACACATGCCATCAATCCAAGGCTCATGAATCATGGCACTCCATACCGTACTACATGCTAGACAATACATAAGATAAGAGGACATATAAAAGCTATAGTCAGTATGCTTGGAGCTATTCAACTGTTCCCTCATGGATTCTGCAATTAACTCTGCCCAATCTAGCTTATGTTTGCCCTCTAAAATAATTTCTACACAACACAATAACCAATCTGCAAACAAAGAAGCTTCAGGGGGCCCCCTAACTCTGTGTAGCATTACCATGATATCACTAATATGCGGATGCATGTGATTTTTGTTTAATTTCTTGGGTAACCGAGAACCTCCTCTTTGGGAATTTATCAACCAATACTTAGCCATGGAAGTACAGTTTGCATCAGTGTTGGGTTTGAATTTAACTAGAGATTAGGCGGGAAAAAAAAGCTGAGAAAGTCTGCTCTTGGATTTGAAAAGCCGAGGCAACAATTCCTCTATTTACGGCGATCAACACTTCACCATTCCTTTTAAGAATTGACTCATTTCGCTGATCATAATGTTTAATACATTTATGAACAAGCTCCGGGCAAACCACGACAGGAGGGAAACATGCAGCTATACATAACCCGCTACTCAAAATTTCCATAGAAGGGACATTTTCTTCCACACATGTAGTAATTCTATCAGCTATCCCTTCAATATCATAACCTTCTAAGTTCGTGTCTGTTACGATAGAATTTTCATAGACTATACTAGATACATTCCCAAAGAAATGAAATGCTGACTTCATTTTGTAAGAACAGACTGTAAATTGCTATAGAAACCCCCACAAAATTCACCAAATTTTAAATTTAAACACTGGAAGAATGACAGCTTGACTTACCTTAGTCTCTGAGGAAAATTCTGCAACTAGAGCTCCAAAAAACCCTTACCTCCGTTCTTTATGCATAGAGAGAACAACAATAATTCAAAAATGAATGCCAAGGAGGGATTTTAAAGGGAACGTCTAGAATGAGTAGTTAACTACCCATAATTAAGACAATAATGTCTTGAAAAGAGAAGTGACCATTCCCACACGCGATCATTTACTACCACTTTGCACAAAATTTTATGTTGCACGAACTCCTCATTAATTCGATAGCTCAGACATGATTTAGCCGCTGTCGAAAAGACCTCTTCATTAATAGTTTTACTCGAGTAGGACCCATGCCTGAAAAGATGGCGGCTATCCTTGTTTTATGCCACCTATCATTTTTAAAGATCCTTGAACACTCTTGAACAAGTTCAATGATGTTTGTATGTGTTCACCTTCATTCAAGCCCGTTCCTTCATATCCCGCCAACACTTTGATACCGAGGGCCAAAACATTTAACCGGTAATCTTCCACCCTAGACTGGCCAAAGTTCCGTAATCTGAGGCTCACGAAACACCTTCCTTTAGTGAAAATTCTAATCATCCACTTCTGCTTTATAAAGAAAATGAACTGGCTTGAACATCTTTGAACGCCCTTGAACAAGTTCAAGGTTGTTCATAGGTGTTCAAGCCTGTTCAAACCTGTTCAAAAGATACGTTAGCAAAAGACTTTTCTCTCTTTAACGAGGAAGGACAGAATATAGGGAAGAACTTTCACTGGGATTTTAAACATGAGGGCTTAGGCAGCTTGAGATACACAAAATAACAAGGCGACTCTGAAAAAGTAATATTAGGGACAGAGATCAAGATTTGGACCAACAATCTCCTAAGTGATTTAATCACTAAATTACATTAATTGCCTTAGCCAATTAAATTAAATCAAATCAATTCAAACAAAACAAAATAAAACATGGCTAAAGTAATTAATAAAAGGAATTAAATAAATCCTAATTGCAACTCCATTTGCAAAAAGGGAAAGTCAAATCCCTAACCAATGGGAGTTAAATCACTTGAATCACCTCACATGGATCACCAAAGATTCAATCTCCACCTCTCTTCCACTTTCAATCCTAACCTCTCATTCACCAAATTCTTCTATTAATAGAATGAATTTTAAGCTCAATGGGCCCCTAATTCTTAATTGTTAATTGCAAATTTATGCTGCTCTTATTTTCATAGATCTTAAATGTATTTTAGCTCATTCTTTCATAGTATTTTTATAATCTTTCATTTTGGAGCTATTAAAATGAACATTTCATGAGCATTTAGAGTAAATTAATTTGAATCTTCCATTCTAAGTTGTATATGTCACTGATTAATGTATAATCTGGGGGAAATTATAGCATTCTTCACACTCTTCTTAGATAGGAAGCAATAGGTAAATTTTAGTGATTGATTTACTTGCTAACTGTTGTTTTTCACTAATATAACGACTTATTGAAGTGTTGTGTTACAGAAAATAGGTACACAAAATAACACACACAAATACAACCTCCCTAAAACACATAAAAAACTTACACACTGATTTCTAAAGCTATAGGCAAATTCTTTCCTGGTAAGATTTTGAACACTAAGCAAATGATGGATCAACTAAAGTGGAGTGATAGTAAATTATTGAAAGATTTTTCTAGTAAAAGTATTTATAATATGCTCAAATCTGATGTGAATATTACTAATAGAATCATATAGAGTTGGGGACCCAACTGGTTAGGTAAGAGATGGCATTTCTTCTTTGATTTTTTTTGGCATGCACAAGTTTAACCTAAAATTTTATGTTTTAGATGAGTGCTTTGTTTAAAAAAATTGACTGTTGGATCTTTTATGTCTCAATGGGGTATCCAAAATGTTGTATGTTCCATTTGTAAGTGGCTTGAAACTTATGAGCATCTTTTTTTGAGTGTCCCTTTGCTAATAAAATATCGTCCAATCTTCTTGGTCGAGCCATTGCTTGGAATTGTCCTAATAATCTACCTTCGTATGAAGTTGTTTTGGGTTTTGTGGATGAGTTTGATTGCAAAATGAATAATTTTTGGGCTTCTCTAACTGATGTAACCCTATGGACCACTTGGAGACTGAGGAATGAGGAAATTTTCTAAGATAGAAGGAGATATTGTTAGAATTAATCTTTCCTTGGTTGATAATATGTAATTAAAAGGATAAACCAAGGTATCCTATATTGTATTTGTCCTCTAGTCCATGTAAGAGGACATGTCACTATTTTGTAATTCCTTTAATAANGAAAATAGATATTCCTCCTTAAGAGGAATCACACATTTGTCACACACACAATAGGAATGTGGCATCCATAGGAGAAGGGAGTTACATGAAAACTCCTCCACTCATCTCTACTTAAAGAGATGTCTCTCACACACTAG
>MU225910.1:1725870-1740880 GCA_018584345.1 Thuja plicata
TCCTCTAGTCCATGTAAGAGGACATGTCACTATTTTGTAATTCCTTTAATAAGGAAAATAGATATTCCTCCTTAAGAGGAATCACACATTTGTCACACACACAATAGGAATGTGGAATCCATAGGAGAAGGGAGTTACATGCAAACTCCTCCACTCATCTCTACTTAAAGAGATGTCTCTCACACACTAGTTTGAATAATCTTCTCCTCTCTCTCTCAATCTCTCATTTCTCTCATTATTGTATTGAGCTCATTGCTCTCATCTTTTATTCTTTTGGCCATATTCTTATTCACAAAGGGGTTTTTCTTTGCTTTTCCCCTTACCAAAATCTCTTGGCTCATTGTTGGATCCTTGAAGCACTTTATGGTTGATCTTGCAATCTTCTCTCCTTTGGTTGTGGTAAAATATTCCATGCATTTCATTTTCTTGGATTAACATTTGTTTAAGCTTTCATTATTTCATTCTTCTTACAGATATCTTACTGATTTTTCTATCAAACTCACACTTTTTTATATTATTGCACAGGTCATTGCAGTCATCAAAGTACCAAGGGAGAGATTCCAATCATTGATAAAAGAGGGGGCCATGACATATTCAAGAAAGAGGTCCATTCTACCTCATATACTAAAGATCCCCAAGAAGCAGGTACATTTGAAGGCACAACAAACCTTAACCAGGGAATTGGAAACACAACTTTAGTGGACAACCAGGAAAGTCACAACTATTGGGATAATGAAGAAGAGAACCAGAATGCAAATAGAAATGTGAACCAGAATGAAAACAATGATGATGGATGGGATAATATTATCCCCGGAGTCAACAACAATGGATGGGGTGAATCATGATCATAGACTTATTTTTAGGGAAATTTTGTTTTTGTAATAACTTTATAAACCTGGTTTAAGGTTGATCTAGTTTGGTGGTAGAGTGTAGCAGATTACTCTTCTACTCCTAAAAAATATTTAAATGTTTTTTGATGCTTTATTGATACTCTAGGCCATTTTCATTCGTAGGGCATATACTCTAGTGTCTCTATTTGTTTCTCTACTTTTTGGGTCTTTCTACACTATATACTATGTCATGACTGTTTGAATTTAGTCTCGGTTACATACACATGTCGAGCTCGAACAATGTAATGCTGCACTTTGGCCTACACAATGGCCTTCTTTTGTAATATTTTTTGGTATCTATATAATATATTACCGATCAAAAAAAAAATAATACCTCACTATTTTAATCTAATGAAATAAATTTAAAACATGTCTCAACAATGTCACATGGAAGGTCAAAATAGTGTTCCAATGTATCAAGATGGTGCAATGATCATATGCAAGGCACAAAAAAGATGCTTCTCAAAGCAACGATTAGGGATGTAGTAGGAAAATAGTGTGAAATAGTGACACATTGCTAGATACCAAAAGGGGCAGTGAGGGATTGTAATATGACAAATATATTCTTTCTCTAAAAAGACAATGATCTAATGAGCTAGAGATAGTGAACTTCAAGCCCAAAAAGAGACATGAAAAAACACAGACAGGAAGAATGGATTCAAGTCAAGATCTAGATGTATTCAAACAATGAAAATGATCATCTCAATCTTAGAAAAAGAACACATCATTTGAAGAACAAAAAAAATAATTACAAATAAAAATAATGGCACAATCACAAAAGGCTTCCAATAACATACTTTTTTGGTTTAGACTCACAATGCTCAAAATTGGAGCATTAAAAGACATAGAAGACTTTTTCATTATTTCCTGACATGAGAGAAAATAAGCTTACCAGATCTACCTCAGCTAGAAGTCACCATCTGCACAGAAGAAACCATCAAAAAACCACATAACAGCTGGAAAACCTTGGTTAGCATGGCGGCATAGAGCAACACATTTTTTTTTTCATTTAAATTAGAAGAATGAATGACATTGTATGCCTACCTAGGTTTCCGCCAAAAAATAAAGGTTTATTTTTATTATAATTTTTGCATGTTAATTTTAAAATGTGAAATATATTTATTAAGTGATTTTGTATTTTATCATTCACTTAATAAATATTATTTGATGCAAAATAATTTTATTAATCTTCATTGATCTGTCAATTAAGATTTGTAACTATGGGTTTTTGACCTTGTATTTTTTTAGTTTTCATTGGTTTGATGAATGTAAAATATTAGCTAAAATTGAGGCTTTTATAAAATAATTTAATTAATATTAAATTATTGATAATGCAAATTATTTAGCATTGTAATTATGAGTCAATTATGAGTTTCTATTCTTCAATTATCCGGGCACAAGATCAGATCTTGCCAGGTGTTGCACAGGCACAATGGCTTGAATAATAGATCTCACACAACTTTTCCCATGAGGCTTTACACCCACCATCATATCCTTTCAAAATTATCCAACCTTTACTTTACCCTCAGCCTCAAAACTATAGGTCCCACTTAACTGGGAAGGATACGTGTCGCAAAGGCGCAATGCCTTGATGAGTATCTATCTGCATCTCGCTCCTTAATGCTTTGCACTATCCATCGAATGGAAACCAACCTGATATTCCTTTAAGCTTCCTCACTACTCAATAGGCCCCACCATATGCCACATGGAAAATATGCACAATGGCTCAAACAGTATCTATCTGCATCTTTCTCCTTAAGCCAGAGCGCCAACCGTCAGATCTAACTCGTACTGAACTTTACCCTTAGCTAGCCTTTAACTCTGAGCAGTAAATTTCCTCTTGTCTCTAAGTCATTGAATACATATTTTAACTTGAGTCACATCTAGAGAATATACACACACACACCACACAATCAAAATTACATCGACGACCCTCGCTAGATCTTTGAAAGGAAGCAGGCTTTGACTTTTATCTGGTGATTCAGCGTTGGCCATAGATCCTTGATCTAATAAATGGTTATGATCCTTCCTCAACAAACCCTACTTGACTTTACTTAACTCAGGCCTGACTTTGATCAAATCTTGAGATTCAGAGATAACTAAATCTCTAAATCGCTAAACACTTTCCTTAACCTAAGTTTCATTACGAGATCACACGCTACCCACAGAATCTACATTGCATCAATGGTCCAGATCTTACCTTTGTAAACTCAACTTGAATTTACTTAACTCAAGATTCATCTAGAGATTCCATGAATAAAGCAATCTCCAAGTCTCTGAATACTTGATTTAACCCTGGGTTTCATCTGGAGATTTGGCGCAGACCACATGATCAAGACAAGAATAGAACCTGATCAATGTCCCTCACTACATCGCTATATAGAAACATGAGTTTGACTTTAATAGGGAGATCTAGCACTAGCCACATGATCTAAACAAGATCAATGACCTACGTGTAATCTCTGAAAAACTTACTTAACCTCAGGTCTATTCAGAGATCTAGAGACAAAGCACAAAAGAAAACCCTTTCTTGACTCTGGTCAAATCTAGAGATTCAAAGATAACCGAGTCTCTGAATTGCTGAACACTTTGCCTTGACTCATGGTTCATTCAGAGATCTAGCACCAGCCACAGGATCAACATTGCATCAATGAAAAAGACTTAATCTCAAGATCTTTGACTTAACTACACTTGCATTCCAAGATTAAGAGACCAAGTTACCTCTGAATCTCATAATAAACTCAACTTAACTCAGCCTAACCATAGGTTTGATCTGGAGATTGGGAGATAAACTTGTCTCTAAGTCGCTGAATGAATACCACTAACTCTGAGTTTACTTGGAGATTCAACACAGACCACATGATCAATCAAGAAAACAACCTGATCAATGACCCTCCCTGAATTGCTGAATAGAAGCTTGAATTTGACTATAATATAGCACTTAACTAATAGCAACATGATCTAAACAAGATCGATGATCCTTGCCAAGTATCTGAGCTTTTAACTTAACCTCAAGTCCATTTAGAGATTCAACGACAAGGAAAAAAGTGTAAACCCTTCTTGACTCTGATTAGATCATGAGATTCAGAGATAAAGGTAATCTCTAAATCTCCAAATACATTCCTTAACCAGACTTAAATCATAAGATCTAGTGCTAGCTACATGATTAGATCTGCATCTAGAGTCCTCGCTATATCTCTGAATAAAAACACTTACCTTGACTTTATCTTAGGACTCATCACTAACCGTAAGATGAGAAAAGCATCAACGACCTGTGTGTAATCTCCTAATCCATAAGAGAATATTCCTTCCTTCTAGAGATTAAGAGATAAAGATCCTCACCAAGTCACCAGACTATATGGAATATTCAATCTTGGTTATGAGATTAGGAGATAAGGCAAGGAGGATAAAACACACATGAATTAAAAGATTTTAAGTGACTCAGAAAAGTAACTTCAAAATAGAACAAGTCCTAAGGTTTTAGGGTTTTTCATGAAATTAGCTCAACAAGAATTAGGTTTAAGACTCTCATGTAGTTTTAGAACCAAATTTTCTTGGGATGCAGACACTTTTAGAAAAATTTGAGGGCACAATTGAAAAACACTTCGATGCTTAAGGCACAAACTAACATTGGGAACCAAATATTTTAGCATGACTCAGAAAACCTAAAATATACCCAACAATGGCTCTATCTGAGGATTCTTTGAATTCAAGTTCAATGAAAGAAACTAGAACTTTGGGATGATAGACCACAACCAGACTAACCTACTGCATAAATAAATACACAACTGGAAACAAACACAACTATACATAAATTATAAGACTATTGTGCATGGAAAACATAATTAATTGAAGAAAGGCTTTAATAATTGTCCATGCATTGGAAATTAAAATACCTCACCATCCATATTTTTTAGAAAATATGAATCCTTTCCAAATACTTGATGGATAAAAAAAGGCCCCAACCATAAAGATTCAAACTTTTTATGCTTTCCTTTATCCTCATCCATGGAATTCCATTGCAATACCATGTCTTTTGGCTAAAAGTTTCGAGTACTAGCCCTTTTGTCAAACAAGTATTTCATCTTTTTCTGATTCCTTATGTTTTTCTTATGTCCTTCCCTTCTGTTCTCATCAAGCTCAATCAACTGGATCATCCTATCTTATAGAGCATCATTTAATTCTAGTTCTTGATCATGATAAACTTGTGACTAGGCAAGCAATTATTCACAGGCAACTTGGCTTGTACTCCATATACTAGTTCAAAGGGTGACTTACTAGTAGCCACTTTAATTGTCACTCTATGAGTCCACAGGGCTAATTTCAACTTTGAATGACATGCCATCTTTTTTGACTACAAATTTTTCTTTAAGATTTGCAAAATACTCTTGTTTCTTGATTCTGCCTATCCATTTGATCATGGATGATATGGGGAGGAGTATGAAATGAAAATTCCATTCTCATCACAGAAATTTTGAAATTTTGTAGACCTGAAGCACTTGGCATTAATCGTTACTAATTTTAAAGGGACACCAAATCTAGTCAAGACATTTTTCATAAGAAAATCAATGAAAAATTTACTGGTTGCTCCTTTTATAGGAATTGCTTCAATCCATTTTGTAAAGTAGTTTGTAGCAACCAGGATCCGACTATTTCCTCCACTAGACTTTTCTATAAATTCCCCAATGAAATCAATTCCCCACATAGTAAAAGGGGCTTGAGCTTGTACTGGATTCAACAATAGAGCTCCTGAAAATTTTAATTTTGAAGAAAACCTTTGACGAGACTCACACTTTTGGACAAAACTGAAAGAATCTTCAAAAACATAGGGCCAATAGTAACCAGCCCTCATAATTTTGTGGGCAGTTTCTCTAGTAGAGAAATGTCCCCCACACAAGCCTACATGCATTTATTTCAACACTTTATCTGCTTGCCTTTCATCTAGACACAACAAGAGGACACCATCTATGTTCTTCCAGTACAGTTCTCCCTGTACTAAGGTATATTTATGGGACTGAAATCTTATATTCCTTTTCTGATTGCCACTCATAGTATTAGGGCACTTGGAATTTTTGATGAAGTATACTTTATCAGAATACCAAGGCTCTCTTTCAATGCTAGTGATTGTTAAGCCTTGCAGCTCCGTATTATTCACCTGCACTATATCCATATTCTCCTTTGTTATGAGCTTTTCCAAGCCCAATCCTCTCACTAGTTTTGTGATATGGATTTCTAGATTGAACTCCAACACCCTTCTTATCCATTTGCATCTTTTCCCAGTAACCTTTGTCTGCGTAAGAATATCTTTAACAGTTGTATGAGGTACATATGCTATTTATTTTTAACAAACCAGATAAGGCCTGTATGACTTAACAACCTTGACTAATGTATATGTCTTCTTCTCCATCACCTCATAATTCAATTCTGCATCTTGGAGTGATGTTCTATAAAATGCAATAGGATGTTCATGTCCTTCCTCATCCTTTTGCAATGATACTGCAACTGTTGTATGGAAAGATGCAAAGGAGAAAAGTGAGAAAGGTTTAGAATAATTAGGAGACCTCAAGACATGGTCTTCTTTGATTTATTTCTTGATCTTATCAAAGGAAACCTGTGCCTCATCATCCCACTAGAACTTAGCATCTTTCTTTAAAAAAATTATTATTGGTTTGCCAATATCTGCAAAATTAATAATGAATCTTTTGACAAAATTTATCTTTCCTAAGAAAGACTGCACTCCTTTGACATTTCTTGGTGCAAGGACTTTTTGGATTGTTTCTATCCTCTCAGGGTTAAGCCTTACTCCTTCCTTTGATACAATGTGCCCCAACAACTTTCCCTCTATGATTGCAAACTGTCACTTCTTAGGGTTCAGAGACACTCCATACTCAACATCTTTGATGAACACCTTTTCAAGATGTTCACAATGATATTTTTCTTCTTTAGAATATGTTGTCAATTTATCCTGGTATATCACCATGAATAAATCAATAAAATCCTTGAAAGAAACATCCATAGCTCGTTGAAATTTTGATCCTGCATTCATTAAATCAAACACCATCCTGATGTATACATAGGTTCCCTAAGGGGTAGTAAATGTAGTCTATAACTTCTCTAACTCCTTTACCAGTACTTGGTTATACCCTAAGAAGCCATCCATCATGGAAAATATTTCACAACTAGTGACTTTATGCAACATTGCCTCCATATTTGGCAAAGAATAAATATCTTTTAGAGATGCTAGGTTCAGATTTCTGAAATCCACACACAACCTTATGTCCCCATTTTTCTTCTTGACTGGGACTAAATTAGATACATAGGTTGAAAGTATTATATGCTGGATAATCCTGGCTTCTCTCAACCTCATCAGTTCTTGTTGCATTTGAGGGGCCAATAATGAATTGATAAGCGTCTTCTTTTTCCTGAATGGTTTAATATCTGGCTTCAAGGAGATTTCATTTTGAAATAGGTCCTCCATATAAGCCTTTAAATACTTATAGGACCATGCAAACACCTACTCTTGTTTTCTCAAAAGCTTTATTAGGTTTTCCCTAACATGGGATCTAAACCTTTTCCAATGTATACATTTTGAGGTGTTGCCTCTGATCCAAGGTTTACCTCTTCAAGGTCTTCCAATTTGGCATTTCTCTTTTTTGACATAAAGTTATCTTGGTCATCAAACAATTCTTCTAGTTTAACCAACCCCTTGGGTATCTGATTTGAACTGAGCTAAACTATGTCATTACCAAAAATGATGTCCTTGTCAACAACTACTTCAACCAATGCATTACAATCTACATGTTGACCCTCAAAATGGTCAAGACATGGACAAACCTGAGGATATCTTGGTCATCCTCAAAAAATTTCCAATTTTAGGCATTATCTGGCACAACATGTATGTTCTTGACTTCTACAATAGATACTCTAGTCAAAGTAGAATCATCACTTTTCAGAGCAACATTGGCTAGGAAATCAGCCATAATATTTTTTTTCTTTCAACCCAATTGATGTTGAAAGCATCAAATAGTTCTATTTGATCCCACAATGTATGTTTGTACAATTTTAACCTATTATTCTTTATAGAATTTTTGGATCTAACCTGGGCTACTACCAATTCAGAGTCCCCAAAAACTTTTAAGCATTTGATACCATGCTTAGATGCAATGTTTAACCCTAAACATAGGGCTTCATACTCAGCGGTGTTATTTGTACATAAAAAAAGACAATAAGAAGGAATACTTGAAAGTGGTACCTGATGGAGAAATGAATAGGATACTAGCTCATGATCTTTCCTTTGAATAAGCTCCATCAAAATACATTTTCCATAGGCCATTTTGTTGTGTGCACAATTATTCCACCAGTGGATAAGTGTTTTTTCACTCTAGCAGTATCTTTTCCACTCTAAATTTCTCCATGTCCACATCAACACAACAATTGAGCATTTTATTTGGCACATTTTCAACAATGAATGGTGATCATGGATCTCTATACAATTTCACTTCACTCTCATTTACTGGGATTTTTGCATAATACATATCCAATTGTACATTTCCCCTACTACTACAACCCATTGTCTTGACAACAACATGCCATAATGGGGTTGAGTATCCACAACAACCACATCCATCTTGTATGTGGCCTTAGGAAATACAACTATCTTCACCTCAACTCCCTTCAAAGTTCCTACCACAGGGACCTCTTTGTTATCCATGACATAGAATCTCCCATAATAAGTTTTGACACTCATTCCTAATTCCTTCATTACTTCATATGGCATGACATTGGAAGCAACACCAGAATCAATCATGCAATTCTTTACAAGCTTATTATTTATTAAAAAGGTAACATATAATGGATCCACTTGAGATGGATCTTGGGTAATCATGTTACCCACATACAATACAGGGGTTTCTGGCTCAAAGGCAACTTCATTTTTCTTATTCTCTTTCTTGTTTGGCATAAGGATATCTTCAATCCCTTTGAAAATAGACGTTGCAGCTTCTATGTGCTCTTTTATATTCAACATCTCCATCAATGGAACATATAATTTCATTTTTGTAAGAGCATGCTTCATGTCAAATGTAGGTAATTCAGAAAACACATTAGTTGTTCTCTTTCCTTTCTTTGTCTTGTCAGCAGCAATTTGTTCTTCTTCTTTCACTTCCTCCTTCTCCTTTTAGGAAGAAGAGGATGCTTCTTATTTTGTAGATTTCTTTTCTTTGTTATCCTTGGTAGGAGATTCTACAGTGACTTATGGGGTTTCTTCTTTGATAAATACAGAGGCAAGTTTTCCTTAGCTAGGCTCCACCCTTCTATTTCTCAAATTATATGTACTCTTAGCCTGATTTATTGCTTCTATGGTCAAGGATCTCTTCTCCTCATCACTTGGCAGTCTAAAATGAGGATTCTCCTTATCATCATTTACTGCATTAATGGTTCTTTGTGGCATAGTACCAGCTTAATCTTCTGAATTAGAATAAAATTATGGTTGGTACTCTTGGTATTGTCTTTCTCTATTACTCATATCTTTAATAGGTTCACTTTCTTCAGAAGACCATGGATAAGGTTTCCTTACAGTGAACATATTTATAGAAGGGCCTTCTTGTCCTAAATTTTTTTGTTCATTTCCCTTCTTCATTTTATCAGCTAGAGCTTGGGCTATAACACATGTGTGTGAGTTAATACACCTTCATGAAATTGAGACAATTAACTACAATTCTATGGAAAAAAATAAGAAAATTAATCTAAAGAATTGCATTTAACATCCATAACATTCCATGGTTCTTTAACTAGGCTTTACAAGTAGAGCTCTCAGCCTTAATCTCCACTAGTGACCATCCTAGAATGAGAAAAATATGATAAAATTCCTAATCTAGCTCTCAATTCTCTCAATTTGATACAAATATGAACCCAAATGCTCTCATGAAATGATATAATATCTCAATTATCTATGAAAATTCTCTCACTATTGCTCAAGATGCTATGAAATTTCCTATAATGAGGATGCTTTGCATTCAAATTTTCTAGGATTCTTTATTCTTGAAAAATGCTTGTATTTATAGTAAAATCCCAAGGGTAGGGGTAGAGTGAATTAACCATGATCAAGCCTTGGTTAGGTGAAAGGATTTGAGATGGTTTCAAATGGGGAGAGAATTTAAATGGTTGTCTCAAAGGTCGGGACAAAGGGACAAATTTGAGTGATTGAGATTCAAAGTTAGGAGTGATCCATGTGATTTTGTGTTCTCAATTCTCATTGGTTGCTCAAATTTATGTTGAAAGATATTAGGATTTATTTAATTCAATCAATTAATTAAATTACCCATGTAAGGGAATAGGTTCAATTTTATTTTGATTTAAAACTATACAATTAATTTATTAAAATCAATTATATAATTTGCTTGATCCCTTTTAGGCTGATATTTGATTATTTGATGTCATGATTAATTAATCCTCTGACTTTTATTGATTTTGATCTATTTTGAAGCATTTTGCTGAGATTTGTAGATTTTGATGATACTAAGACACCTGGTCAATTTTAGGTGTCTATAAATTCCCCTCTTGAATTGATGTGTGGATCGCATTGATTCAAAGAAAATTGCATGTCCTGATCACTGATTGGATACTAATTGATTGATTGATAAAACTTGATCTGATTTGAAACCCTGATTTGATGATAAAAATCTAATTCACAACTCTGATTTGAAATTTTGATTCACCACTGACTGATTTGATGCATTGATCTGATTTGATGATAAAAAAATGATTCACAACTCTGATTTGAAATTCTGATTCACAACTCGGATTTGAAACTCTGATTCACAACTGACAACCTGATTGATAAGATGCAGAATGCACTACTGATAAAAGTTTAAAATTTAATTAATGCCCCAGATTTGATATAAAATGTGATGCAGAATCCTGATTTGATAATCTGATGATATATGCCACCTCAGAAATGAAAACATTTTGATGTCCCAATGTTAAATATGAGGATATTGATGTAAAAGTAAATCCAAATGATTTCATTTATGAAAACATAAAGAATGATGATAAGATCATGTTGGTACTCCTAAATTTGGAACAAATTTGGAGTGACCATGTTAATTTTTCAGTTGAGCAAAGTAAGTACCCTTGAAATTTTGTGTGAGAAGGCTCAGTTTGAGTGATTGAAAAGGGTGCCCAGATGATTTTCATGAGATATAAATTGGGAAGAGGCTTTAATGCCTTCCATTCGATATATGCAGTGGGTCCCAGCTCCTGATTTCTAGTTCTGACATGTTTATGGAGTAGTTATTTTGAGGGGGTCACCTAATTCTGCATTTTGCTATCCGGAGCCTACTTTGCTTCTGAGTATCTTACACCCTGTTGAATTTCATAAGCCATCACTTTGGGAATGTTTAGCATGCATATCAGAGAGCTTATGTTTTAGATCTCAGATCATTCTAAATCCGTTTGATAAGTTTTCATACTTCCCAAAGTTGGTTGCTCAGAACTGTCTGTATTTTTGTTCTGCCTAGAAATCTGAATAGCCCATTTTGACATGTTACAACTTTTGACCAATTCACCCAATTGAGAAAGTACCTTTTGTACTATGTTCCAGTGGTCACACACTCCATATTTTCCAGTCTGTAGATCTTTATGAAATCAGATGACAAGTTTTCAAGAACCATTCTGATAGTGATTAATTCTGATTTCCTGTGTTTTCAAGTGCAAAATTGGTAAGTGACCTATTTTGAGTTCTTGAAAATATGCATCTGGGTGAACATTTTGGATAATTGAGTTTTTCCTCATATTGTAAAAACAGGAGTGTACCTACCTGAAGATTTATAGACTCCTACCAATCCATTTGTCCACTTTGCTAGAGCCTTTCCGTTTCCAATTTATTAAAGTTTCATTGGAAATGCTGAATTCAGAATTAAATGGCATACTTTGTCCTTTCCCCATTTGTACCCCATTCAAGGTCAGACATAATTGAATATGGACCTGTATTATAGACCTAGGAATGAACTCCTCTGAAGATTCCCAAACTTTGATCAATCCAGTTGATCACTTTTCCAAATTAAATCCAAATTAGTTTCCTGCATATTTGCATGGTTTAGGTTCAAAAAGTGTTTTGGATGCCACATTTGCAGATAAGTATCAGTTCAGAAGTTTGTTTTCAGAACAAGATAATTAAGGGGTCATGTTCTACATATGACATTCAGTCAGGCTCCAGAGGTTGAGTTTCTGAAAGATCTTTTTGATGACCCTATGAGTTCAGTTTCAGAGGCAGTTTATTCAGTTTGTACTGCGGAAAAGTGTTAAGTTTCAGAGTGGCCATTTTGCATAAGTGATATCTTTCTATCTGAAATATTTTTTCAGAGTCCGATTGTGGGACCATCTTCATTACATATGAATGTACTATCTAATTTGATGGTAAGGTTTCAGAATATGATTTACTCATTTTGCAATGATCTATCTGAGGGGGATTTGTGGTGATTCAGCATTTATGTAGTGTTTTAAAAGGGCTAAGTTTGCATTGCTATATCTTGTGCCAGAGAATAAATCTAAGGGATTCCGTTCACATACATAGTCATTATACATGAATGAGTCATTTTGCTGAATGCCAGAGTCAGATTACTTGTTTCAGTGAATTTTTGAGGCCAGTTCCGGAGGCTAATTACCATTAATGTGATCAAACTGCCTAAGCGCTAAAATGATTATAAGGACACCACTTTGTTCTTTATGGTAAAAATTTAAAATGCTAAAGGATGAATAAGAGGCATTAGATACAAGAGTGTTTTCATGCGATGCAAAATAACAATCCGTCTAATCCATCCGGATCTCTTCCATTCAGCATTCTGTCAGAAGGTCTATATATTTGAATTATAATTTAATGCCAGTTGCATTCTCATTCAAAATCGTTTGCAACTGCAATGTCATAGGATCTTCCTGAGTATCTTTTATGTTTTAAATGGGTGATCACACCATTTTACAAAGGAATCCATTAAGGTATCAAAGGGGGTGATATGGTCAATATGTATGGCAGTTTGCAAATGCATAATGAATAATGAATATTGCATAAGATTGACTGGGCACTTTGCAAATGCATAATGAATATATTTCTCTCATGCAGTATACATAAGTTACTACCTTGTGCAAAACCATAGGTTAATGCACCCAGTTTGGTGGAGTAAATATTTAGATTTTGAAACATTAAAACAAAGTAATGACAAATATAAAG
Organism: Thuja plicata; assembly: GCA_018584345.1. Lineage (NCBI taxonomy): Eukaryota > Viridiplantae > Streptophyta > Pinopsida > Cupressales > Cupressaceae > Thuja > Thuja plicata. The sequence continues at coordinate 1,738,984 of MU225910.1, forward strand.
CATGTTCCTGCGCTAGTAAAGGAAGAAAGGCTGCCAACATTGTTAAATGCATTTAGAATGCAACTCACGCCATGGAAGGAGTAAGCCCGCAATGTTTTTGAGGGACAATTCCAATGCAATGGAGCAAGGGCCAGTATAATATGTCAATGCGCAGACAATGAGGCATTGGGGAGAAAGCCAGCACTGTTTTTGGGGAGAGTATGGATGCCATTGGTTGGTGTAAAGCCAAGTTCAGCAACCTTTACCAGCGCCATTTGATAAGTATGAAACTACAGTTTAAGGGAGGCTGCGCAGACTCGGATGGTATTTGCAGTTTTTAAACATTTAAATTGTAACTTTCATGGCATAAGGTTTGCGCAAGTGGTAAAGGGAGGGATTGTTTTCAGTGTTTATTTAAAGAATTACAAAATAAGACCACAGCAGGCTGCGATAGCTTTTGGAGGAGATGTTTGAGGTTTTTGAAGTTTCCAAGTTACAATTTGCAGATTTGACTCCACAGCAAGGGGCGCCCTGGCCATTAAAACACAGTGGTGGTATCCATTTGCAAGATAACAAAGACATTAATGAGAAGTTTTGATGTAAAGTCCCAGAAAGATGGAAAAGAGTGAGTTTGTTTTATCCCATATTGTCTCTGCAAAGGGCATTTTTTGGTATTTATATACCAAAATGCATACATCAAAGGTAAGTATGAGAGCCCAGAGGCTCTTGGTGAGCTCCTAGGGGCTAGAGGTTGACTTGTTCAGGTTATACATAATATTTTAAAGCAAATTTTGAAAATGACTTTGAACCATAAGATGAAATATCCCACATTGTTCCCACGGAGGCATTTTGAAGTCTTTATATACAAAAATGAAAACATATGAATTTGAAGAAAGAGGAAGAGGCTATCCACGCGTGCCCAGTCATCCGACCACCTTAGTTTTCATGCCCAAAATTCAAAGGTAAGTATATTTTGAAGAAGTGATGACGTGGCATCCGGTCACGCAGTCGCGAGATGCACTTGGTCGCGTAGTCGCTAGAAGGCTCAGGTCGCCCAGTCGGGAAAGAAACTGCAGGTAACCGCTAGAATTCAGCGTCTTGGTGACTGACTGCTAGCGGTTAGTCGCGCAGTTAGGAGATGTCAGAATAAGCCACCGAGACTTGGTGACTAACCGCTAGCGGTTAGTCACGAAGTAGCCAGATGCCAAAGTTGACTGTCGCGACATGGAGATAGCCGCTGGTCGCGCAGTTGCGAGATGGAGTTAGCCGCTAGATGCCAGTCGCCAGGTCGCCTAGGGTTGACTGTAGAGGTAAAAATGGCTCGCGACTTAGAGACTAAGGTTGTCGTATGGTCGCCAGATGCAATTAATGTTAAAATAAGTAAAGACCAGTTTATGAAAGCAAATAAGAGCATGCCACATGTTGAAATCTGGTGATTTCTGGGCAATGTATGCATAAATCTGAGGTTTTCAAAGATTTTAAAATGTGCACAGGGTTGGTCTTAAAAGGGAATTTAATAGTTTTATTGCAAATCTTATATTTTTGTTCCCGGAGGTTTTTGAAGACACTGGAACTCAGATTTTCTTAGGCAAGGAAAGATCAAATTTTTAAGGGGTAAACAAAATCAGATTTGGACAAAGGAAAATAAGACAAATGTTTATATATTTTATTGCACAAGTCAAATTTGAAAGAGCTTTCTGGGAGGTTTTTGCAAGCAGATATTTTATCAGATTTTCAAAGATATTTTCAACAGGTGAAATCAAATTTGGTGGACTTCTCAGTGGAAGAATGGAAGAGATATTTTAAAGATATGTCAGATATTTTCTCAGACAAGTGGAGTTGAAAATTGATTAAATCAATCAGATATTTTGAAAAGAAGGAATGAGTAAAAATCAGATTTGAGAGAAGGACAGGTGTT